>JABUQX010054542.1:0-17500 GCA_015478945.1 Trachelipus rathkii
AGATTGAATAATTAAACGATTTTCAAGGAGCTGCTGATTTATAATGTATCCTTCAAAAATGTCAGACCAATTTGCTAATGAAAATCACTTAACCTCACAAACGAAATAAACGAAAGCCACGTTAAATGTCTGTGATTGATTACGCGAACGAAATAAGTAACCTCTCACTCTGAAGTCTTGAAGTACACCACTTATTTAACAGCACTATTTCATACTCAGCATAAGCAAATCGTAAAAATAGCTTTACATCACACACATAAACGATAAATCACGAAAGTAAATGGCTTCTATCTGAATAATTCACAAAACCAGAAAACGGTAACTGCTGAATTAATTTGGAGGAGCGAGTAGAAAGAACGTCCGCTCGTGTCGAAGGCAGAAGAATATATATATATATATATATATATATATATATATATATATATATATATATATATATAGAATAGATATATATATATAATAATAAATATTATATATAATATATATATATATATATATAGTTATATATATATATATATATATATATATATATATTTATATATATATATATATTATATATATATATTTATATTATATTTTTTGTGGTTTCTGTATGGTGGATTGTAGGTATATATATCTATATTTAATATTATCCTGGTATAAATATAAAGATATATATATATATATATATATAAATATATATATATATATATATATATATATATATATATATATATATATATATATATATATATATATATATATATATATATATATATAATATATATTATATATATATATATATATAATTTCTCATGAAGACTTACATCCTTTTATACGGTCAATTACAGTTTCCTTGCCTTTTGAACTGGGGTGATTCAAAATATTTTCATTGCTGACTTCTGTGTTGAGAATCTCGATGATTTTAACAGTAAAGCAAGACCCTGTAATTTGCCGATCCTCTCCAACACTGTTTCCGTAAATACGTTTTCAGACGTCACCTTAATGTCGAAAAGGTTCTTTCTCTACTGTTGCGGTGGAGATTCAGACAATACTGCTAAGATATTCACCAGAAGAGTAGCAATGTTAGGAAACCTCCCCTTGTCGCACTTAGACCCAAAGCACCGATCGCAGTTTTTTGGTTTTCATTTTCTAGCAGCCATTTACACGCTGCCAGAGACATAACTCTCCTTTTAGTGTACCCTCGTGTAAGGGTCTGGAAGGTCGTCTTTATAAACGAGGATGTGTTTTTTTCCATATGATTATAAGGTACATTGCACTTTCTTGTAAAAATATACTTGAATTGAAATGAATAGTGGTTTCAATGCGAGAGAAATGGACTCAGTCAAAATGAAAAAGTCAGAATCAAATCATAAACGGAATAAAAACTGAGGTGCGGTATAATATGATTCGGGATATGATGTAGAGGCACATTACACGATAGTTTCTGGAACTTTCGTATATTCTTGGAAATTGTTTATTTCAATACATAAGCTGTCGCATACAATTTTTTTAGCTTGTGTGAATATGGGTTTTAAACTGTGGTCTGCATTTTTGTCTATTTTCGAGACAGTTTGAATTACATGTCTTTTCACTAAGTATAGTTGTACTGACAATCGTCCAAATGGACACTGTAACCTGTTTTGACAAGGTGTAGGTTACTCCAAGAAATTTACTTAAAACGAATAATGTTTATTAAAAATATTTAAAATTACTTTTTGGAATTTTACAACGAAGTAGCTTTCTGTGCATAATTCACCAGGCCAATCTTTTTTATTTCTTCCAATGACGCACAGTATTGGCTCAAGAGACTCTTTAAAAATGAAAAACCGCTTCATGCCGTTCACACCACCTGGTCTCGCACATCTTTTTTGATCCTCTTGTTATTTTTGCTTACTAGAAAACTCTTTTATTTTATCTGCAGAAGTTTTGTGCGCTTCGGACTCGATCGAAAAAAAAAGTGCATATTTCAGAGATGAATCCTAAGACTTTCGAATTGCCTGAATTTTAGAGGAAAGGTTCTGAAGAGAACATAGATTTAAACATGTGCTAGCATCAATTGTTGTGTATAGAGCCTTAGAAATACTCATTCCGAATATATATGCACTTCTCTCGGAATTCGCCCTCTAATGGAAGAGGCTCCATCATATCCTTGGCCTCTAAATTTTCGGAGTTTAAAACCAAGATAGCCGAGTCTCTCCAAGATTTACATTGTCAATGCTTTCCCTGAGATATCATAACCCGGAAAAAATGATAAAAAATCCTCTCTTAAGTAAAAGGAGTATCACCTCCATCACCACCAAACGCGTACCTTACACAAAGTGAAAAACTGTTTCATGTTTTTGGGAAGATATCCGTTGTTTCATCACTAATGCTGGATAAAAAGTTTTTTTAAGTTAACTTCTTCCACTATTTTGTCCTTTGTAATAAGCTGACTTAAAATGACTGATATAATTTCATTATTGTATCATCGCTTAACTCGGGTATTACATTTGAATTTTGTTGGACGATGATAGTAAGTGGTCTTCAAACACCTAGTCACCGTATTATGTTGTTCGGAAACCTAAGGCTCTAAAATTTCCGGTCATTTTTCAGTCTGGAGTTTGATAATTCAATACGTCCAGAATCACTTGAGCCCTCCTTAATGCAAGACCTTGCTGGCTACATAAACGTATAGTTTTCAATTATTGGTACATTTTGAGTTTAATTCTCTAATTTGTGTTCCTTCAGCATTTTTTCATATTTTCAGGAAGTGTCCAGTTTGTTGTCTATGCTTTCGATTTTTTCTGAATAAGAGCTTCAATATTATTATTTAAATTATTATATTATATATATATATATATATTATATATCGTATAATTACTATATACTATATATATATATAACTATATATATATAAATATATAGGTATATATACTATATATAATTATATATATATATATATATATATATATATATTATAATATTTAGTATATATATGATATATATATATATGGTTTTTTTTGTAGTTTTGATTTCCCTGCTGAAAAAATTTCAAGTCCGAAGAATTTCGGGGGGGGCTGCAGCCCCCTCAGCCCCCCCGCTTGGCTATAGTGATATGAGTAGAAGGCCTATTTTGAGACCTTTTATCGTTTACTTTTCTTTCAAAAATAAAATAGACTTTCCTCTATAAATTGTGTTTTTTTTAACCAAAGAATACCCCAAGGGTATACGCCCAACCCGATGGCAGGAGTCGGGTCTCTTGGCCTTCCGGGGAACTACGGGTAGGACTAATTCCCTCCGGGAAGGGGTCTCCGGAACCCCTCTCTTTTGGTAATTTGGGTGGTCAACGGGGGTTCCTTCGGCCCCCCTGTGTTTTCCCGTCGGCTCGAGCCCCCTACATGCCGTGTAATACCTTTACAAATAATAGTTATATATACTATGTCCCCGCCGGCTCGAGCTCCCCCCCCACAAAAAAAAAATAGCCAATTTTTATGTTTAATTTTATTTTTACATTTTTTCTAACTAAAATTTTTACATGGATTCCAAAAATGTTTCCTTTTCCCTGTAGGCTATTGTAGTTTTGAAGATATGATTTTTTTTTTAACATTTTCCAGCTCGAGGCTAGAAGTTTGCCAGGATTTCACATGTATTCCTTTTATTGTAGCTATTGTAGGTTTTAGATATGGAATTGTGGCTCTTCTAGAAGGCTTGGCCTATATATATATATTATATATAGTATATTATATATAGGTATATATATATATTATAACTATATATATATAGTTATTATAATATTATAGTATATATATATATATAGTATGATTATATATATTATTATAGTATATATATATATATATTATATATATATATATATATATATATGATATTATATATATCATACAAAAATTATCCACATGTTATAAATAATACAAAATTGTTATCCATATATATATATATATAATATATATACTATATAGTATATATATATATATATATATATATATATTATATATATTATAATAATATATATATATATATAATATTATATTATATATCGTACTCTTTATCCATATATATTTATATATATATATATTATATATATGATTATATAATTATTATATATATATAATATATTATATATATATATATATATATTTTATATATATATTATAGTATTATTATATATTATATATATTATATATATATATTATATTATATTATATATATAGTATATATTATATTATATATATATATATTATATATTAGTATATTTATATATATTATATATATATTATATTATTAGTATATAGTATATAGGATATATATTATATATCTTATATATATATATATATATAATTTCTACAAATTTAATCATTCGACTCTGGCTAGTGACTCCGGCTCCGGTTTCCGTATGGGTAAAACCTATTTTCACTTAATAAATGAAATAAAAATTTTAATAAATTTTTTTTCCAGTTTCCGAAAGCTGGAAAATAGACGCGACGGGCTTAGGCCTCCGTTTTCCCAGCTTTATAATTTCAAAAATTTGTTCAAGCTCCTACTTCTGGGAAAGAAATTCTGAATAAGAGAAATTTATACTCCGGGTCCAACAACGGCTCCGGCTCCGGGTCGGCTTCCGACTCCTTCTTCGAATAAATTTAAAAAATTTGTTCAGTCTGCATTTTCCGGTCAGAATTATTGTTCAACCTGTGCAGAAAAAATCTCTTTAAAAAAATAAACTCCGGCTCCGGCTAAAGTCCGGCTCCGGCTAAAGGTCCGGCTCCGGCCCTGCCGGTCCGGCTGCGCGGCTTCCATACCCTCCCGTAGAAGTTGCGGTCTCACTTCAAACTTGTTCACTTCGATTTCTTTGCAGAGCGATTTCCACATGCCAAATTTTTTTAAAAATGTATACTCCGGCTCGGTACGCTCTATTACGGGCTCGGCTACGGCTCCCGGCGCTGACTCCGGTTTCATGTTCAAAATTATTCTGTCTTCGAATTTGGGCAGAATTATTTTCACTTGCCAAAAAATGTCTTGAAATTTTTTGTTAAATATCGGCTCTAACTCCGGCCTCACTGCAAACCGGCTCAGACTGCCATTTATATGATTGGGAAAGGACCTGAGTGAGCCTGGATTGGAGTTTGCGTAAAGAAAAAATTATGTTTTCTATAAAATGAAAATAAATAAAAAATTTGATCCTGGAAAGTCAACTTGTAATTTCGAAACTAGAAATTCAATTTTATAGTTCGACACTTCTTTAAATAAATTCCTCTATCTAAAAATCCTTTCAGAATTTCTGTTGACAGTTCAACTAGTGATGATAATTTTATAAGGGATTTTCTAAGTAAATGTGTTAGATAAAAAAAAGTGAAAATTTTTTGTTTTTACTCCAAAAAGTTAGGGTTCAACAAATACTGACTCCCCTTAAATCTACCTATTCTAAATACTTCATCTGCTGAACATGTTCCATACTCTTATCTTACACACAACAAAAAAAAACACACACACACATATATATATATATATATATATATATATTAATATATATATATATATATATATAATATCTACAAATATATATTATATATTAAAAAATTGTCTATAAAAGTGAAATATTAAGATATATATATATATATATATATAATATATATATATAAATTTTTGGTTAAACCTCCTCCAAATGTAGAAAACATTTAAAATATTAAGTCTATAATATAAACCACACAATTTTACAGGTTACAACACATGTCTGGGTTTCTTTGTATTTCAACACCAAAAAAAAATCTATAATGGCAATTAAATTTCTAAGCTAAAAAAAATTTTTTACACTAAGTGGTGTAACCGTTCACTTTCATTGTTTATCCAAAAGAGTTTGAGGTTTCTACGATTTACTGTAACGGTCACTATAATATAGCACTTTTGGGGGGTTGACGCAATCAAACACTAATTTAAAGTTCACATATATTGTCTTTGAACGAACGCAGAATCAATCACGTCTTAATTCAAAATATGTAGTGGTTGAATTCAGAGTCAATCAGTTCCTAGCCAAAAACCTAAAAATTTACACATTATCAATAATCTTACTATATGTTTAAAAAAAATAAATACTTTTAAGTCAATTATATTATGTGAATGTACAATTTAGAATATTAATATATAATATCAACTGGTAACATACCTCTGGTTAGCCAGAGGCTTTTTTATGTAGATAGAGTTTTGTTCCAGTATGCCAGTTGATTCCACCGTTGATAACAGACAAACCTACAAGTTAGAAATATAACCCAACAATTAATGATAATTGAGCATTTATCCCTAAGAACTTTTCCCTCTCCCCAATTTAAAATATAGAATCATTCCTACCGATAAAGGAAAACGAATTCGTCTGCTTCGTATAAGTTTCAAACAAAAGAAGAATCTTCACAACTGTACAATTAATATCCTCAACATATGTACTTCAGAATTAGAAAGATAAATAGATATTCTTATTTGAACTTTGAAACTGAAGAGAATTTAAAAACTTAAGATATTACACTCCTACCCACCTGTCATAACATGACGGGAAAGACTGGAAAGGGAGTAGTGAAAGAAACTTTCCTACACCTAACAATTAGAAATAATGTAGAAAAAATAAACTCTTTATTCTGAGCCACTGTATCTTCTCTGATGATTTCGTAAAAATGCCTCTAGGACATCTCGCATCTCAACGCCATCTATCGTTTCCTCCGACACGTGCAGTAGGGCTTTAAAATACGCCATAAATTGATCGAATTGTCCTTGAGCAAGATCATAAAGATTAAATCTCATCCTTTGTAATACTGGTGGACATGGTGTCTGAACAGGCCTTTTACCACCCGCTGGGGTGATAACCTCCAATGGGCGTTTCCTGGTCCATTGGCTTTCTACAGCTTGATAGACCGTCGTTGGATGACTTGGTAAAGTAGGTAAGGATAGAGGAGGCACAGACAGATTCCATGCTGGAAAGGGTGGATTTATAGTAGAATCATCTCTTGATGTAGATGGTTGGTTTGTCGCCGCTACGGATGACAAAGCACAAAATCCACATTTAGGCTGTCTCAAAGGAGGAGGGCTGTTAGAAAAGAGTAGTATACCAGTAGCTGTTAATATAGTAGCTACTGGCACACTTTCCGAGGCACGAGCCGAAGTTAGCGTCGATGTCGACGAAGTAACAGAAAGAGTAGAGACAGGAAATTTTGATGCAACTGGGGCATTAAAGCTTTAACGAGAAAGAGCACCTGAAACAATATAATTATATTTATTAGGACAATCTGATAAAAAAAGGATAATAAATAAATTCATATGAATTGTCTAATTCATTTTTTTTTTTACCTATAAAGTGAATAATCTATTTGTATAAAGTGGATAAGTATTCAGCTTATGCATTTTATAAAAATTTTATTTATTTTTCGAGATTCCGGGCGTTCTTTCCGAGTTTTCGAAACACGACGCAAATAAAACACAAAAAAAAACATATATTTTTATTTTAAAAAATTTTACAATTTAGAATTTATTACTAACAATTACATTTTTCAAAGCCAATTATTTAGGGCAGTGTCAATTGGTTGCAGAGAAGAGCTACCATTAAATATACATATGCGTTTGTCTTCTACTTGAATAAATTATTTATATCTATATATTTTTTTCAATTACATAATAAATATATATAATTTTATTTTTATATATATATATTATATATATATATATATATATATATAATATATATATTTCGAAATTTATATATATATAATATTAGTATATATAATATATTATATAATATATATATATTATATATATATTATATATATCATTACATTTATGATCATCCATGACAATATATATAATCATTCCAATATATATATATAGTATATATATATATATTATATATATATATAAGTATATAATATATATATAATAGTATAATTATATAGTATATATATATATATATATTATATATATTATATGTATATATATATTACAGATATATCTATATATATATATATATATATATAGTATATATATATATATATATATATTATTATATTATATATATATATATATTATTGTATTTTTTTATATATATATATATATATATATATATATATATATATATATATATTTAACAATATTCATTCTATTGACGAGGTGGATAACGTTTTCTTTCTAATATCCTTAGCTGAATCCAAGGCAGATTACTAGTTCTTCCCGAGTCTCTTAATCTCGTTCGAGAGGCTATGAAATCTCCTGCCGTGGTTTCTTCGACTTGACATGTTTGGGTTATTAGATCATCATTTTCCATCTCCTTTAGAGGTGACTGCTGTACCGTAATCCTTTCTGAAAAGTTCGTCGACCTGGGGGTTGACACATTAAGAACGTCCCCCGCATTCGAAACCCTCCTGTCAACGTCCAATTCCTTCACTCGTTCGACCTCTCCCATCGGAGAGTTTATGAAGAGTAACTTCTTCTGTAGATCCTCACAGGACAATCTTATAGCGTATCTATAGGGAACCATCTCATTTCTTTGATCTGTAATATAAAGGGGGGTATAGGAGAGTAAATTAGGAAAGGAGAAGTTTCAGAATTAGTTAAAGATATATTCGAGATGTTGGATAAATTAGAAAAATTAGGTGAATGGAAAGATTGATTAGAATATGGAGAAGTAATTGTATTAAAGAGAGATGCAAGATTAAATGAAGAAAGTTCGCTAGGAAAACTGGGAGAATAATTGGGAGAATAAATATAAGTGGAGACAGCAGGAGTAGAAGGAACAGAAGAAATACTTACCTTTGTTAATTCGTCTCTAACTTGTTTGTGCAGGAGTAGACTCTTTTCATTACTGCATAAGATCATCCGTGTAAGCTCTTCCCCTTCTTCCGAGTCAGGGAACCCCAGGAAATCATCATCTTCATCCTGTGAATCCTCAAACTCATCAAAGATCTTCCCTTCAACCTGGCTCTCGCTACTTGATGACGCAAGAGGAGTTGAGATTATAGCATCATCATTGTTGCTTTCTGGAATTTCCTCTATAGTAGTCTTATTTGTTAGAAGTTCTTTAAACAATGGTTTATCACTTAAATATTTAGGAGGAATAAACCACTTCTTTAATTGTCGATGGTGTACCTTATATAATATTTTTGACTCTAATGATTCTATTATATAAGTTATTCTATTGGGATTAACTTTTATGATTTTTAATGGACCTTGATAACGATCTTTAAACTTATTTAAGGTTAGATCTCCAGGCAACTGCAACTTCAGCGCCACCAGTTGATCTTGTAAGAAAGGGAAGAAATTTTCGTTTCCTTCTTTCAAATAAGAATTGAATTTAGTCCAAGGAAGTCTAGGTCGTTTATCATGAGCTTCTTGATATATTATTTCTGAAGGAGTTTTCGCTGTAGCTGCATGAACCAAATGATTATATGTTAAAACCACTTGGGGCAATTGCACATCCCAAAGACTGGGATGGTTTAATGATACCCTTAGATATAGGAGTAAAGTACGGTTAACCCATTCAGTAATACCGTTAGATGAAGGATTATATGGGGTAGTATAAATATGCTTAATACCCTTGTTTTGCAACAATTCCTCGAACTCCGGACCTCTAAATTCTCGGGCATTGTCTGATAGTAGACGAGAAGGAATTATAGGCAAGTACTGTAGAACATTCTGTAAAACTACAGTTACCAATGATGTATGTTTTGTTCGAATAGGGACCGCCGCTATCCATTTGCTGTAATGATCGATCAATACAAAAACATAATTGTTTCCTTTGGCTGACTTTGGCAGTTGTAGCAAATCGGCAGCCACCAGTTCGAATGGATATCTTGTATTGATTTTTAATGTTGGTGGAGCATGATATATATTAGAGACCTTAGCTAATTGACACTTGTAACATGACAAGGAGATGTCACGGCACACTTCTCGTAACCTCGGATGCCAAATTATTCTTTCTAACAAAGCGTATAGCTTCCCTTGACCAATATGTACAAATTCATGGTGGTTTATTATAGCTACCTGAACCGCGAAAGAAAAAGATACCACATAATGATATTGATCGTTTCTATTTTATGGATAATATGGTTATCTATTACGGATAAAAAATTCTTAGCGAATTTAAACATTTTTAATGGACCAAGAAAAGCCTGCTTACGTAGGAGGGAATTCTTTAATCTCTTTACTAAGGGGTCCCTTGCTTGACATTGCATAATATGATCCATCAGTATCTCTACCGAATCCTGGGAGGTTCTTATCATAGAAAAGTTTCAAATGTACAATAATTTAGGTGAATTTTTACTAATAGCTTTTTTCTTCCCTCCAAACTCAATCAGCAATTCCGGTGAACCGTTATTGTTAATATCCTACTCCCCACCAGATTCAAACCACTTAATGGGGAAATCACTCAGTTCTAAAAGACGACTGTTATTTTTTTCGTTGGGATCATCATCAAAAGTAATCATATCTGGTCTCTCTAAGTTCACATTCTCTATATTTTCAATCGTTTATAAAGCTTCCCGTGCTGAATCAGGAACATCATATCTTCTCACAAGATGTAATAAGTTGTAATGTACACCACTTATACAAAATAGATAACACACCTCCCCATGGGTTGGGTTCCCAAAAACCAAAGGATGAGTTTTACTATAGTATACCAAAACTCTTCGTTTATAGAAGTTAGCAAAGGCATCTAGACTATGGTAATTGTCCTGAATGTCTAGTCAATTGTAACTGTTTTAGTACTTGATTAGCTTCTTCGGTTTTTCCCACTGGAAGATTATACTTGCTTCCATTATTCAACAACTCATCTATGATCTTAACTCTTATCTGTAAATGGGATGATTCTATACCTTCACCTCTCAGAAATTCTGAGAAACACATGAATAAGGAATCTCCCCCACCAGGCATTACTACTTCTGTAAATCCATCCGGCGGCTCCGCCGAATGCATTTCTTCTGTTTTTTCTACTGGGAGTTGGAATGGTGTTCGGGATAACACATCAGCAACTATGTTATCTTTACCTGGTAGATAGCATAATTCATAATCGATATGGTTCAATTCCTCCAGGGTTCTAGCAACTCTTTGATTAACTAATGACATGTTCTGTAAAAAACAGTAGTGGCTTGTGATCTGTGAAGATATGGACTTTTATGTTATACAAAATAGGTTTTAGAGACCGGACAGCCCATCGAACAGCCGCGAGTTCTCTCTCGGTGGTACTGTACTCACGTTGTGCCTTGGAGAAAACAGTGGAAATATAAGCAATAGGCTTCTGTTCTCCACTTTGTACCTGGCTAAGACAGGCTCCAGCACCAATCCCAGAAGCATCAGTGTGGAGCAATAATGGAGCAGCATTCTCAGACCTATCAGGATATGACAATAGAGGAAGGGATGTTAAGATCCTTTTGAGCTCCTCAAAAGCCTGTTGGCAATTTTCAGTCCAAGGAACATCTTTCTGGTGTTTCAACAAATCAAACAAGGGTTTAGCGATGACCGAGCAATTTGGGATATGTCGTCGATAAAAATTCAACATTCCCATAAATTGTCTGACTTGGCGGGAGGTTTTGAGTTTGGGAAATTTGAGAATATAGTCAATTTTTGGTTGTAACGGATTCAATCCTTGACTTGATATTATATGACCCAGAAACTGAACTTCCGTCCTTACTAAATAGCGTTTGGATGGTTTCAGTTTTAGATCTGCCACGCGAAAGGCTTTAAGGACTTCTTCCAGAATAGAGAGATGTTTTTCAAAACTGTCGCTGATAATCAGGACATCATCTAAGTATATCATAACCTGGCTCCAAGGAATATGACACAAAGCCAGCCGCATTGCCCGTTGGAATGTACCTGGTCCATTTTTAAGTCCGAAAGGCATTCGTAGGAATTCCCAGTGGCCCAAAGGTGTAGAGAACGCTGTTTTTTCGATGCTGCTTTGTCCATTTCGATCTGGTAGTAACCTTTAATCAGATCAATTGTGGAGAAGTACTGCATCCCCTGTAAGCTAAACAATGTATCAATTAAGTTGGGAATAGGAAAGGCGTCTCGCTTTGTGATAGAATTTAATTTTCGATAATCAATACAAAGCCTAATAGCTCCGTCAGGTTTTCGAATTGGAACTATTGGTGCGGAATATGGGGAGCAGGATCTTCGGATGATTCCGTCGGCCTACAATTTTTGACACGCCTCTTCCACCTCATACAGGATGGGTCCTTGTAAACGTCTAACCAAATCATTTACTGGATCATCTATAAGAGTATCGATAGAATGTTTAAGAATTCCAGTACACCCAACTTCCGAATCTCCCAAACTGAGAGCTTGCGGATATTTCATTAGGAGCTGCAGAACTTGATCTTTTTGGTCATCAGACAATTCAGTCTCATTTAACCGAAAGGCTTCTCTTAGATTGTCTATTGTCCATTCTTTGTAAGTGTCCTGTGGCTTCTGTGTAATCTCCACAGTATTTAATTTTCCATGGTTACCCTCCTTCGGATGTAGCTGATGTAAAGGGGAATACGTGCCGGGAGAATAACCTCGTTTTACATTAATTGGATGTTTATAGGGGTTAAAACAAGATATATAAACCAGAGATGCTTCTACATAAGGGAACACCGCATAATCAGTCACAAAATGATTAGTTTTCTGAGAAGTAAACAGTATGAATGAATTTGTATCTATTAGATGACTATATGTAGCAATAGGGACTGACACACACATATAAGGAGGAATTATAATATCCTCACTTACTACAGCTACTTCTTTTAAATTATGTTCTTCACATAACCTAATATCCTTTGTGATAACTGTGATAAGATTATGGGCACCCTGATTTCTCTTGATTAATTCTTTCGTTGCCAAGTCAGGCAATAATTTATCCTTCTTCAACAAATTATAACCAAAGATAACATCATAACCCGTTACGTTATCATCCACCACCACAAAAGTGTTTGGTGAAGTGGTGAATTCATTTGAGAGTTTTAATTGTAAAATAATTTCACCTTTAAGGACAAGATCCAATTTCTGTTACACCCGTATATATAGAGGATTGCAACGGAAACTTTTCCGCATCCAATAACTCATACGTTTTATTGGTGATAAGACTTAGGGAAGCACCTGTAACCACCAAGGCTTTCAATGGTGTACTGCTTTTACAACCTATAATATATATACCTATCACTAAAGCATCCTCTGTAGGATTATTGATATTCGTAATATGGATAATATGATCATTTGCATGACCTACATATGGAGTTTGGAGTGAGGATTGTTCCTCAATAACAATTGGAAAATTTGAAAAATTTGGGTTTGATAAATTCGCAACAATAGAGGGATAACTTACTTTACCTTGTGGTTCCATTTCTTCATGTTTATTTTCTGACAAATCTAGTGATTCATCATCCAGAGGAGGCGCAGAAGGCTCCAACTGCGAAACATTTTCTAGAAGGGGTTCCTCTGAACTACACTCGTCCACATTTTCAAGTGTGGCGGTTGGTAATTGTGACCCATCAACTACCATAATTGGGTTCATATCTTCAATTTTCTGTCGCTGGGACACGTTTTGTTGTTCACCTATCTTTTCTAGAGGCTCTGTGGGTGGGTCAATTGCCACAGAGCTATCTAGTTTCCCCTTGTTTTGTTACTTTTGGCTGTACTCGTTGTGGACAATTGATTCCCAAATGTCCACCACAACAGATGGGACATCCTTGAGTATCTTCTTCCTGTGGCGTCCTCTGACTTCGATTGGGACATTCCTGAACGACATGTCCGTCAGTTTCACAGCATATACATTTGTTCTTGGAAACAAAGCAATCATCTGCAACATGTCCCCTTTTCCTACAAAAACGACACTTTGGTCGCAACCGACATTCTCGAACGTCATGGCCAGATTTTTTACAATAATTACAAATTGAAGGAGGGCCCGTATTTTGATGGGTTATTGGCTGGAGGTCTATTTGCTGGAATATTTGCCGTATTTGAATGATGACGATTTCCATTCGTATTTGCTCCATTGTTAGTATAGCGACCAGCTGGAGTGGGACACCGGTGGTTGAGCGATTTGATGTGAGAAATTGTTTACGTAAGTTGGATTATTACAGGTACCTGAGCACTGCGGGTTCGGAGGTGACATAAAAGATGTCAAACTCTCGGGAGTTTGGATAGATTTCGTATATCAAACTTAATCGTGCCACTGTTGCCGTCACTGGAGGGGACATTGTAAACAAGGGGAGTACTGAACCTGTCGAGTGTGTTGAAACTACATTCAACATCCCCGAAGATTCAGCTACAGATGTTGAGATATTATTGACATAATAGGTTGGTCAGATGTCATCAAGGTTGTTGGTTGGCTAGCCAACAATCCTGATGCATCTGTTATGGATGTGGAGATGGAAGTGGATATTCCGAATTCGTCAACCGTCGTTTTTACTGCCGCGCGCATGTCGCCCGATATTTCGCTTTTATTTTCCGACATTTCTCGAATCGAACGCCACGAACGATAATTTAATTAATCGGTAAATGTTAAATAGACAGGATATTAGAATTCTTTATGTATAATTTTTTTTTTGAAGACAGTAAAGGACATCCAAACAACAAAGTAGAGAACAATCAAGAATTATAGAGATTAGGAAAGCTAAACTAAGTGTGGAGTTGATGCTTTAGTGAACGAACAGTCACTTAATAGTAAATGATTTTAACAAAAGAGATAGATGAAAGAGAAAGCGAAAGAGAAAAGAGAAAAAGTAGCAGACAAACAAAGGGTAGACTCTCACGAGAACTACGCTCTGCTACCAATTATGTAAAATAAATAATATTATTTGTAATTGAACATCATAATAAAAAAAGTAAGGAAAAAAAAAAATAATATGAAAGGGCAATAACTCACTAACACCAACCAAAAAGTCCTGTAAAAGTTTGAGATGGAGACTTAGAGGTTCCGGGCTTTCATAAAGCCAGTAAGAGCTCAGACCCTCTTTCACACTACTTCTTCTCTCCTTTTATACTGACCTGATCACTAAAAAGTTTCAGAACATTCGGCAATATCACTCACAGAAGTTATCATCTGATTTAGAATCAAACAAAGAAAACAAAAAAATAAAGAAAATTTGAATAAGATCAATTATAAAAAATGTGTGAATTACCTCAGAATAAGTCTACGATCAGATGGCTAACACAGATTGCAGCAACCAAAAAAAAGAACATCAATTCTTTAAGAAATATAAAATAGAATTTTAAAAAATGAGCAGGGTGTAATATTTTCTTTTTATAAGAAAAGATTCAAAAAAATCTATAACCTTCATACTCAGACAATCTTGTTTCACTAATAGATTCAATGTTCATCCACTGCAAAAACACTTACACATTACAAAAGTTTAAATTTTAACTTTCTTTATGAAGACAAGATCTAGGTAATTGTTTTTATAACAAGGACAAAAAAACTGTATCTGTATTTGTGTTATGTAAAAGAAAACTGTAGCTTGAATTTATGTTATGTAAGGGAAAACTGAAGAAAAACTATAGCTTGCTTTTATGTTAGGTTATGTACTGACTGTTTTTAAACTTAAATTTAATATTTAATATATATAAACAAAAATTTTACCTTAATTCTACCTATTCTAAATATGTCATTCACTGAGCATGCTCCAAACAATTTTTATTTTTCATTCAATCACAAAAAAAACTTTAATATCTAACTAACCACAATATTTGTGTTATTTAACACAATTTATTATTACTGAGCACCAAAAATATTTATATGCATGTAACACCAAAATTAAATAAACATTCTAATTTCATAAGTTCATAGAACAGAATATTCAAACGGCTTTACATATAAATTTAGTTTATTGGTACACAATTATATTAAAAATTTTTTTTACTAATTTATGCAAACTTTCACCTTCATTTTTCTTTTTGTCTATTAACAGACTTGAGTTGTTCTATTCTATTTACGAGCACTTTGCACTTTGGAGTCTTTCTCTCCCACTTTTCAACCCTAGGAAGGTTGAATTTAAACAAACTGAGTAATCACTCCCTGGCCGTGGACCTATAGGGAAGTTACACATAATCAGTCCTACCATATACTTATATGATTATTATTTTATGACATGTATTTCGTTCAATTATGTAAAAAGAGTAATAAATAAAAAAATGGCAATTTACCCCTGGTTAGCCAGAGGTTTTATGTAGTTATAAAACCTGTTTCCTTTTACAAGTCAAGTTGGTGGGATTGGGCAGATGAGGACAGACAGATCTAAAATTATAAAATATAGGCCAATAAATTACTAGTACTGACTAATTATCCAAAGAAAACAAGATGTATAGAACCCTTCCTACCGTTAAGTGTAAAATGCAATTCGTCCACTTCATATAATCTCTCAAAGGAAGAAGGAAGGAATCGTAAAATTATAGAAAATCTTCACAACATAAAAATCATCATAAGTGTATTTCTATACTAACAACCATTTAATAGAATTAGTGGAGTAACTGAAACAAGAACAAGATCCCAAATATTAGGATATTACAATATATATATATATATATATATATATATATATATATATATATATATATATATATATATATATATATATATATATATATATATATATATATATTTATAATAATATATCTATATATATATATATATATATATATATATATATATAATATATATATATATATATATATATATATATATATATAATATAATATATATATATATATATATATATATATATAATAACCATAATATATATATATATATACTCTATATATATATATATATATATATATATATATATATATCGTCATACAAAGCTAACCTATTATCATTAGATTTCAGGCAATCTTCGCCTTTACATATGTCACGCAACATTTACCCCAAAGGCTTTAAAAACAGGCACACATGTTTACGTACGTGTTGATCGAATCAAGAAAGCATTAGAAGCTCCTTATACTGACCTTTTCTTGTGGTTCAACAATATACACCCAATACAACCACACACACACACACACACACACACACACACACACATACCATACTTACTATGTCATTCACATATGTCATAAATTTTAAAATGAAAAAAATATTATATTCAAAAAACTTTTCGATTCAGATTGTAAACAAGCAACCTAAAGAATATCTCACACCCACACCCGCCCCACAGCCACCACCCACCCAAAAACCACCCACACCACCCCGCAATTTTAATTTTTATTAAAATATAAACTTTGAAAACATTATTTCATATGTACTGTAAATAAATATATATTTTTTGCTAAGTTTTTTTAACTGTTACTTTGATGTAAAATAACACTGTAATGTTAGAGATATGTTGAAAAAAGTGTGAATAGGTTAGGTTTTGGAATGTGATGTTAGCTACTTGCCGGTATTATGAACTGAATTTTGTTAATGATAGCAATTCATTCATATGTAAGGTATGTTTGATGTGCTATTTTTATGCTATAAACATTAAAAACATAAATTTTTTGATGTGGTCATTCAAAAGAACTTATTTTATGTAATGTTAGAGTCGTA
>JABUQX010054542.1:22500-25000 GCA_015478945.1 Trachelipus rathkii
GAGAAATATGAGAATACTGGTAGTAGCTTCATGCATATGCTCGTGTATATATATATATATGTATATATATATATATATATATATATATATAATATATATATATATATATATATATATATATATATATATAATAATATAATATATATATATATATATATATATATATATATATATATATATATATAATAATAATAATATACATAATAATAAAAATAATATATATATATATATATATATATATATATATATATATATATATATATAATAATAATAATAATAATAATAATAATAATAATAATAATAATAATATAATATATATAATAATATATATATATATAATATATAATATAATAATAATAATAATAATAATAATAATAATATATAAGAAATAATAATATAATAATAATAATAATATAATAATAATAATAATATATATAATAATAATAATAATAATAATAATATATATATATATCGTGAAGTATCTTAACGGTCACCCGGAACGGGATTGGATCAAAAGAAAATTGGCAAGTTGACTCTATAAGTGAAAAGCACTTTTAGGAGGCAGCTGCCACACCCCCTGACGACGCCCATGCCTATGGGTAACAAATATGGGTTAACCTTAGTATTGATAGGTATGATAGTTTGTTAGGGGTATACAAGTCCTCTTCGAAAGGGAATAGCCAGATCTATCATTACTGTAAATTTTGAGTTGTTTTGATATGTTTTAGAAAGTAACATAATGGCATTAGTAAGTTCGATTAGTCCTAGTATTGTTAGATGGACTTGTTTATTAGGATATATGAGGTATCTTTTGAAGGAAATGATCAGAACTATGTACTACTTTGATATGGGTACGTAACTTTACTTAAGTTAAATTTGGTATTTAATGTAAATGGAAAGTGTAAATGTGTAAAATACCTTGTCTTTGATAGGTCCTTGAGAGACAATGGTAATTATTTATAGATTCATATGTTAGTCACGATGTGATAATTTACGTTATTAGGTTAGACATGGTCTTGATGTGCTATTTGGCTATATAATGACGCATCCTTGTTCGTGATAGTGCTTTATTATATTCTATTGAAATTTATGTATAGCGGATGCATCGAAGATTTGGCAACATCGCTTTGTTTTTAAAGTAGACTTATGCTATAACTTAGGTGTTCAGTGTGATAGTTATGTTAGGTTATATTAAATTTTTGTTAAGTTTTGTTAAATATTACTATGAAAACGTAAAATTAACACTGATTTGCAAGAGAAATGTTGGAAAAGTAGAAATAGTTTAAGTTTTGAAAGGTGATGTTAGCTAATTACAGATATTAAGCATTGAATTTTGTTAGTATTACCAATTTATTAATATGTAAAGTATGTTAGATACACTAAAAGACAAATTTTATGCTGTAATCGTACAAAAGAACTTATTCTATGTGTTGACGTTGAATGAAAAATATAAATGTAAGTGAATACTTGGTATTTTTGTTATAAACATTAAAAGAATAAAAAAGATTTAGTAAAAGCATAGAATGTTTTTAATAAATTATATGTCATGTTCGTGTATAGAACTTATTTTTGTTATGCTTACACTTAATACATGCCAAAAATATGGCGTAAAGCAGTAAAACGATATGTAAAGCAGTAAGTCAATAGAGCAAGACATGGATTGGCAAGTGGTATAGCTAGGTGTCTAGATGCTTGCGCTACTGCTTTACTGCTTTAGTGCTGTAAAGTACATGTTTTTAATACAATTTATTACAACTTTAGTTTTAGTTTTGTAAGGTGATGTTAGCTATTTACAGATATTAAGCAGTGAATTTGTTAATGTTGTCAATTTATTCGTACATAAAGTATGTTAGATACGCTAAAAGACAAAAATATATGTTGTAATCGTACAAAAGAACTTATTCAACGTGTTAACGTTGAATGAAAAATATAAATATAAGTGAATAATTGGTATTTTTATTATAAACATTAAAAGAATAAAAAGATTTAGTAAAAGTATAGAATGTTTTTAATAAATTATATGTCATGCTCGTGCATAGAACTTATTTTTGTTATGTTTACACTTAATACATGCCAAAAATATGGCGTAAAGCAGTAAAACGATATGTAAAGCAGTAAGTCAATAGAGCAAGACATGGATTGGCAAGGGGTATAGTTGGGTGTCTAGATGCTTGAGCTATTGCTTTACAGCTTTAGGGACCGTAAAATGCATGTTTTTATTAGAATTTCTTGAAACTTTATTAACAAAATGTTTTACAAACTTTTTAACTTATTAAAAAATAATATAATTTAATAAGGAGGATATTTAAATATTTAAAGGTTTAGAAGGATCCTCGCTTATAAGCCATTTAGCAGTCAAAAGTGAGAGAATAAAGTGTACTCACTTAAGCAAATGCACTAAATTTCATATATATATATATATATATATATATATATATATATATATATATATATATGCTGTATGTGTGTTTTATATAAATATATCTATATTTATATATAT
>JABUQX010054543.1:0-22500 GCA_015478945.1 Trachelipus rathkii
GAAAATTAAAAATAATGTCATAATATAATCTTATTGGTGAAACAAATTGCAATAATAGAAGAATAAGACAACATAAATATGATCCCAAGGTCAGAATCTAACGAAAACAAACTCTCCCATAGATAATATACTTATATATATATATATATATATATATATATATATATATATATATATTATATTATATATATATATATATATATATATATATATATATATATTATATATTATATATATATAGTATATATTATATATATAATTAATTAAAGGTAAAAATGTCATGCATATGCACTTCTGGTTATTTCTTAGGCAATGTCCAACTGGAAATAGAAAATCTTTAACTCTTGCCAACAAAGTAAATAAATACCTTAAAAGACAATTCAGAACATGAAATGAGTGTGACTATCATTATAATAGCAACTTCTATTATAGTAATTATTACGATTATTATTATTTTAGGGTTGTTCCACAATAATAAAAAAAAACAAAAAGAGATTGATTAACATAAAATTATAATATAAATAAATTATTATTGGAACATAATTTTATTATCATATATTATGAGACATAACTCTTAAAAATAATAATAAATAATAATAATGAATAATAATAAAATAATAAAATAAATAATAATAATAATAATAAAATAAATAATAATAATAATAATAATAATAATAATAATAATAATAAATAATAATAAATAATAATTAATAATTATATAATAATAAAATAATAAATAATAATAATAATATAATAATATTATTTACAAATATCAAAATCTTGAAAATGTGAAGAAATAATTAAATTAAATATTGAAAAAATCTTTTCTGGGGACAAGCACTGCTTGCTTTGCTACATTTGTTGAATGGTTTATCTAGGAAGTCCATTCCTCTTGAACCAAATGGCCTGACTTGGCATGTATTAACTCCTCCTCTCTTCAATTGTATTGTAATGCGTTGTCGACTAAGAATTCATATCCAAATAAGAGGTCTGCAATATTTAAAAGTTTTTTCTTTATAAGAATATTTTTGGATAGATATTTGATCCACGCGCGCGAACACACAACACAGACAACACACACACACACACATATTAATATATATATATATTATAGAATTATATGAATATAGTATATATATAGTATAATTATATGTATAAATATATATAATATAATATATATAAATATAAAATGTATAAAATTATATTAATTAATATATAGATGTATATATATATATCTTAATATATCTATTATATATATATTATATAAAGTATAATATATACTATAATAATAGTGTATAGTAGCTAATATATATATGATGATCTTATAATAATTAGCTAATATATAACATATAGGCCTCTATATTATATCACGTGAGGTATATGCGACGCGACCTATTATAGTAATGAGTACTATATATGGTAGTATAACTACAGACCCTCCAGTAAAGTAGTTATCCCATATCAGTAGGCGTACCTGAAGATTCCATAATTCGGGTAGCGCACGCGCTGATACAATAATACTAGATTAGGTAGTAGTATATCTGTCACGGTACCTAAGCTAAATGTGACATAGTATTAGGTACCTACTAAGGCTCTAGACATATCTGTATAGTAGTACTATATAATATACACTATATATATACGCTAGTAGTAATAGTATGTAAATATACATATACTATACAGAGCCATGGACAGTACCGCATATCATGAACCGGTAACTTGTATCGTCAGGCGATACATTGACCGTATCGTATCAGCCAATACTGTTGCTACAGTTACCCTGATGTAAATCAGGTTATCGCCCACTTGTTTTTTTTTGGCTGTAGCAAGATACGAGAAGAATCGTACTTCTCTAATCGGTACATTTTTATTTTTAGTAAATACTATAAGGTATAAATATATGCCTCAGTATAGTAACTATACTATAAATATAATATAATACTATTCAGAGTGATACTATATATTATATAAGACTTTTCTTACTAATAATATAGCTATTATAGTATAATGAATAGTACATTTACTAACTCTACTACTATAATTATTCTATATATATTACTTCATTCGATAAGCCAGTACGCGCTTCGGCGCTCAGCGTCTACTGCGGATATAACATTCCTATCTTACTGATTATGGTTTTCCGCCCTTCGGAACTACGGGGAGACTTGCGTGGTGGCGCTTGACATTCCAAAGCTTTCTTGACGGTTATTGGCACGCTGCAAATGCTCTCCCAAGCTCCCTTCTTTGGGTTTCCTCCTTCTCTTTGCTTCACTTAATTCTAGTTTGCTTTCAAATCGCTCAATATCGGATGTGGTTGATGAAGCGACTTCTCTTCCTTTTCGTCACATAAGTGGTGTTCCTCAGGTTCTGTCTTATCTCCATACTATTATTCCTACTTTCACATAATGATCTTACTACCTGCAACATCTTTAAATCTATTCTACTCCGTCATACCGATGCACTCAACCCTTCACTTCCTTCAACTCATTTCGAATTCTGCCCCTTCTTTACTCTCTAGAATTTGCCTCTTCGTCTTAATATTTACCGTTCGTATTCTCGCTATCTGGATAGAGATTTCCGGGATGGAGGTCGTCTAACCTTGTTGAAATTGCAACTTCTTTAAAAACTCAACTCTAAACAAATCTCCCTCTCTAAGATACCTTCTAACTTTTCCTATCTCTTTCGACGTTCTCTCGTCTCTCCTGTTGACAATACAACATCCTTAGCACGTTAACATAAAACAAAAACATTTGTCTTGAAACCTCACAATCACAAACGGTTGCCTTAGGGCGGCCTCAAAGAAACTGGGAGTCTGTTATAGACTGCGAGACTTTTTTTTCCTCTTCCCAGTTGCTCCAGCAATAACAAGCGTCTCATCCGCCCTTGTATGCGAGTACTGCTCTTCATATCTGGGAGGGCTCTGGTCTCACCCTTTTGATAGCGTCGCAGTCAAAGGCCAAAAGCTTATAAACTGTTCTGTGCTAGTTTCCAGTTCACTTGACCCTTCTATCTTTGCGGCGCGATGTTGCTGTGCTTTTCTCTTTTCTATAGGTACCGCAGCGGCAGTGCTCGAGAAGCTTATCACTCGCGCACCTCCACCTTTACGTCGCCATCGTAGCACTAGGGGTGCTTGTCTGCACCATGATTTTGTGTTGATGTAGGTAACTCCAGGGTAGTTCGTGCGGTGCTTCCTTCTTCCTGCCACATCTGTTCAGTGGAATTTCTCTTCCATCTACTGTGTTTCCTGCTGAAATTTAATCTCCCACTTCAAAGCCTGCGTCTGGGCTCATCTGCGTAATTGCTTTAGTTGTTGACTTCTGAGGTGTGTAACACCCCCTCCTTGAATAGGCCTCTGCCCGTGGAGTGGTGGTGAAAACTGTAAATATATATATTATATATATATATTAATATATATATAGAATATATACTAAATATATATAATATATAATTATATAATATTATATATTATATATATTATATATATATATATATATATATTATAATATATTGTTACATATTTCTCGTTCAATATAGCTGCGCTTTCCAGAAGCCCTCGACTGCAAGCCCGGGGCGGGCAACACAGGTTTCACATGGGCTACGTTCCAGCGCGTGTTGCGCACTTCTACGTCATGTAAACGTCATAGTCAGGCGCCCGTCTTAAATCCTCGATTTCGGAATTAATAAACGGGCGGGCTGCGGAAGGATACTTGTTTACAAACAAATCTTCTTACAAAAAATGTGTTCGAAGAAATGCTGCCAAAAGGTTTTTTAATCATTTAGTTAACTTCGTATATTAAGGCAGTATACTAAATATATCGTATTTTGTTTCATAAAATAGATTACACCTATAGGATATTAAGAGCATGTTTACAATTAGTCAGCTGATCCGATGGCGCCGCTCGGCCATTCCAAGGTAGCTCAAATTCCTAGTTCCTCTGATTGGTCATTTATTTTTCAATTCGAAGCGTTTCCCAAGTTCGATTTTGCACACGGGCCAGCTATCTGGAGGCTCCTCGAAACGCAGGCTTATGATCATTTAAGTGCAACGTGTGTCCACTATGTTGATTCTGCACATCTAACATTCGAAAGGATTTCTTATGTCCGTTCGCCAGTTCAAACTCGCCAGTCTCTTATGCAAGTGATTGAACGACAGTTGAGCTTGTCAGATTGGTAACTTTTTGTCTGCTGGCTTTTTTTTAATCTTGTGTTCATTTTTTTGTGATTTGCAGATTTTTATGTAATATTGTTTTGGAAGTTTTATTTTCCAAAATTAACTTTAACAATGAAGTAACTGTAACACTGACAAGATGATCATTAGTCTAAAGTATTTCCGAAGAATCATTTCAAAAAAAAATTTAATGCAACAAACTGTGTAAGTCCAAATTATATACATTACGGTATTAATTGAAACATGCTCACTGATAAACAGCAACTTTGTAAACTTTCGTCTATGCAAATTTCAGAAATCTTTTATTGTTTAACTTGTAATAATTTTATACAATTTTAAAGTTACAGCATAGAACTAATCACCGAATCGACATTATAAAACTATATCAACAGTAATATAATGTATTATGTGTATATAACTATTTCTCGAAAAACTATTTATCATTTTTTGTTTGTCTTCAAATATAACCGATTGTAGCGGATGTATCGCGAATACTAATTACGAGTACCCGTATCGCCAAAACGCCTTTTCAAGATTACGAGTATCCGTAATCGCCCAAGAGAATTACAAGTATCGATGTACCGGTATCGCCCAAGCAATTTTCATGTACTGCCGTGGCCCATCACTGTATTGATATATAGATAATATATATAATATATAATATATAAGAATAATTAATATTATATATATATAGTATATATCATATATATAATAATAAATATATATATATGTATATATATATTATATATATAATATAATATTACTATTATTATTATTAATATATTATTATATTATTGATTATTATTATGTAATTATTATATTATTAGAAATAATAATAATAATAAATAATAATAATAATAATAAATTAATAAAATACATAATAATAATTATTTATTATTATTATTATTATTATTATTATTATTATTACATAATTATTATTATTATTAAATAATAATAATAATGTAATTAATAATAATAATAATAACTTACTTTAAATCTCAAAAAAAATTAATAAAAAGAAGAATGTTAGGCCATCTAATCATCAACTTTTTAATGTTCATAAATATATATAATAATAATAATAATAATAATAATAATATAATAATAATAAACAAGAATTCATTATAATAAAACCAGAGCGAAATCTTCTTCTGAACATCTGACTTTAATCGTTAATTAATGAAGCGCCTTCTAGATTTTTTAAAATTACCAGTTATTTAGTTCCTTAGCATAAGCTATTTAAAGCCTATTTTAATAAAACAAAAATCTACTTACTCCATTATGCACTATTTTAATTATTATAAAGAATAAATATCACTTAAAGTAATTGTTATAAAAATAATACTTTAAATAACCAAAGCAAGACTTCAGCTAAATACTGCTCTTGCCATCTTTATACGTAAGAGGACATGTCGTAATATATATATATAAAGTATAGTACATAATATATACGTTTATCTATATAGCATAATATACCTAGTGACCTATATGATACTCAGTAATATATATATATACCCTATACTATACAATAATAGTATATACTATTAGCAGTATATATATATATACTATTTATGAGTATATAAGTGTTAACCGATGTTTTCTTTTTTTACGTCTGGCAGGACAGGTATGTTAGCTGGCCAGACCATTAAAATACTATAGGAGAAATGAAATTCTTACGTACGCCGATAGTATAAAAATTCACTCTTACGAACAGGGTAGGAACGAAAATTTCCAAATTAATTTAATTATGTATAAACCAGTTATTCACGATAAGTCAGCCTTCGTTTTTAAATTTTTGTTTGTTTTTATAAATAGTTTCTTCTTTTCCTTCGTTATAAAACTTTAATAATTATTAAGTTTAATAATTTGAGATTTAACTTCAATTCCTATTATTATTCGAGAACATATCATAAAACTATTGGGTAGGATCTTATTCTTACCGCAAAAGCCGTAACCTCATTAAATCTGCATATCCGCGTAACTGATGATAGGTTTCAACTTGGACGAATAAAAGCTAATCTACTCACTTGCTACATACTGATAATCTATGCTTAAGTTTTACTTGTCCCAATATGGATCTCTCGGTTTGGCATTCCATCTCTCTATGATCATACATCAGATCGCGTATTTTATAAATCCCCTTTAGCGAAGATTTGATGTCAGTCATGTTCTAGTATAAAGATATACCATACATAATATCACCTAAAGTTTTTCCCCCTCTCCCGAAATGGCAATATGGGATATAGTTTACTACTACGTCCATATATATTATATCTTACGTATACACTACCAAATCACAGTAGACTACTTAGCAACTAAACATGCACACTACCCTTATATAATGTACTATAGTATAACGTACAGCCTATACCACAACTTAATATCATAGTTGTCCGTACTACACTTAGGGTGCTATATATTCTCTCCGGTCCCTAGGCTACTCATCCCTCCTTGCACTGCTATTCCCACCCTATAATCCTATATATTTCAAAATTAATTCATCCTTTTGGTGGCCCTTGTGATGGAGGAGAAAAACTGAATGCTCCACTAGACGGACAAGACCCAAGTGAGTGATAAGAAGTCACTATTAAACACGTAATCAGGGAAAGTGAAACATACCGTGACTTTAAGGTTTACTATTATCTAGGACTTTTTATGCATCTTCGGCAAGTAACAATCAAGTGAATCCGCTGAACAAAAGTTGAAACGAAATCAAATCTCCCGGGAGCAAATACATAAAGGAGCCAGTTCGTTAGCATGTGAACAAAGGAAGTATGTGGATGTGCCAAAAGTAGAAGTAAGGAACTAACAGTGCAGTCTCACACTGAAGAGGTTGATGTCATAAGCAACGGTTAAAATTGCTGAAGAAACAAAAGAAGAAGAATTTAGATATCTGTACTAACAAGGCACAATGATTACAGAACGTTCAAAATGAAAGCATGGTTTGACTTAATATCCATACGAGGCATAAAAAGGTAACACGTAAAAGGCGCACTACAGTCGATTCTCAAGAATCACAGATGCGGTAATTTGAAGCGATCCTCACTGAATCAAGGAAATCGAACTTGTTTTCCATTCGCACAAGTTGCGAGTGGTCCTTTCAATTAGATCATCAGTTGTATGCCGCTGACAGGAAATCTCCGCCCACTTTCTCACAGATCTACTCCTCCCGGGACTCTCTGAATCGGATATCTAATCGCATCGAAGATCCGCAATGGCCGCCAAGGAAGCGCAATGGAGTCTATGCAACGGAATGAATCCGAGCAATAACGGCCGACCAACATGCTCCTAGCAATTTAAGAACTGAGGATGGTTTGCTTTTCGACCAAAACCTTGATGCAACATGGCAAGGAGAGGGAGGTGCCTGCGAGACAGACACTGTCGCAGCGGATCTGCATAGTCAATGCTGCACCAAGTACACATTAATAGAAGAGGTAGATAATGAAATGTGTTGTCGGAGTTGATGGTGCGAAGAGAATACGGTGAGTATTTGGGAGATGTAAGGGTCCAGTAGGCAAGGAAGAAGTATATTGGGTATAAAGTGACAGGTGAAAGAAATGGTAGTAAATCTCGAGGTTATAGAATGAATTTACTGGTGAAATGATTAAAGAACGGAGGCGCAGATTGTTGATTAGATGGATAATTCCGGAGTTGTTGTATAATAAAGCCGTCTATGAGTGAGGTATTAGTCGTTTAAAGGGCATTGCGAGGAGAGCATGATGCCGGGAGCGTAGAAATAAAGGCAGATGTACGGTATCCTTGCATATATAAGGTAAAGAGCAGATAAGTTGATACTGTAGGGAATTACGGGAATATAAGGCGGGAATTAGTTTAATTAGGAAGTGTTGGTAGGAGAAGAACACAGGCAAGCGGAGGCGAAGGTATAGTATGGGCTGAGTATTTTTAAGTCGAAAAGTGTACGTTCGAGTGAAAGCTGAGAGGACATGAAGGTTAAAAGGTGAAAGAAACACTTACGGACGTTGCGTTTTAGATTATGGTGTGTTAGTACGAAAGGATGTTAGATCAAATCTTTTACGATGAACCACAAGGATGCACTGAGAAAACAAATAGAGGAGAGAAGGAATTATAAGTGGTTAATTTAGGTTTTATGGATTTTTGCAACAGGAGCTACGATAGTAGATAATAACATTAAAGGAAGGTCTAGCGCAGGTAGTTAGCAAGTAGTAGAAGGTGTTGTAGCGTAGATTTCCCGGTAAATAGCAGAATGCGAAAAAGTAGTGATGAACGATATGTGAAGGCGTGTGTGAAGAAATAAATGTGTCGAAAAAGTGATGATGGCTGCTCTTAAAATAGTTAATTATTGAGAGTCAGCGGAATGTGTAAGACCCCTTGGTGTAGTACAAGCAAATTGTGTAATATTTGGATGGGTTATGAAAGAAAAATTAGATTGTTGATGCGCTCGGTGGCAGGAAAATGGTGTATAAACCTACTCCTGAGCCAGAGGGAGTGATCGTGGAGAATGGACGGTGAGCTGTAGGTTCCCAACCTATTATATGCGGCATACCAATGATTTGTTTTTCTGTGGTGAATCTGAAGAGAGTTAATTGAGAGGATTGTAGAGAGAGTTGTGCCCCGCAGTGGTAAGCGTCAAATAATGATGCAAAAGAAGGTTTGAGAGAGTGAACGTAGAAAAGAACCAGTAAGCTATATGATTAAGTGATCTCAGGTGACCAGTTCCTCAGTGTGAAGTTATGTTAGATGTGTGCACAGCTGGACCAAGTGTCTGATTTTAAATATATTTAGGATATATGTTGGATGAAACAGGGAACGGATGATGCAGAGTGTAATAGGAAAGTTGTGAATGGCAGGAAGGTGGCTGGTGCAGATAAATCGTTGCAGTGGAGTAAAGGACTAAGTCTTGAGTTGCGGCTAGGATTTACTATAGGTATGATTGTACCTGTTTAAGGTATAGTATTGAGATTATGTCGTGGAATAAGATGTATAGATCTAAGTTCACGTTTCAATGGAACAATCTTAGGGCATGTATAGGTCGTGAAAAGAAGTTGATAATGAGGAATGAACTATAGAGAGTTATGTGTGTGAAGAAAAGGGTAAAATGAGAGAATAAATAAAGTAGTTGAGTGGATTTGCATGTGGAAATCAATGAATGACAGTGCGTTGTTAGCGATGTATAGGTTTTGGAGTGTGTTGGGAATCGACAGGCTTAAGCGAGACCGAAAAACAAGTGCGATTGAGTCAGTAAACGAGATGTCTCGGGAGAGAAATGTGAGTTTGGCAGAGGCAGAATAAAGGTACATAATAAGAGTGAATGGGGGTTTTTGTGAGGCGGTATGCGATTGTGGCCCACCTAGGCCAGTGGATAAAACCCTAATAGTTGACGATAGCTGCAAATGCACTGCAATGAACCCCAAAATAGGCTCCTCTCCTGCTCTCGTCTCTCCTGCTTCCCTCTTCGTCCATCTGCTCTCTCTCTCTCGTCGTTCTCGTCCACTCTCCTCTCTTCTCTGACCTCGCGTCTAACGAGTCAGAGTTCTCATCATCAAAGCACGATATAGAGGCGTGAAGTTCTTGGTTAATAGTATGGGTTGTTTCTCTGTTTCGACTAGTTCTCATATATCTTCAATGTTTTATACGGACTTTTCTGTTGCCGATGCATGTCACGCACCTCTTCAGCGAAGTCAAGGAAAAAAAAAAAGAAGATATCGTGGGATGATTATAATGCCATGATCTTTCTGCTATATATATGCTAACTATACATATAAATATATAATACAATGATACTCTCTTCAAATCATATAATTATATCTTTTATGATTACTAGTATAGTTATAAGACATTAATATATTACATATACCTAAAGTAATCCGCTTTATTGAACGTATAAATTAGTATGATATCTAGTATATAGAGAACCACCTATTATTACATCTACGGTATTATACATAAAATTTACAGATAAAATAACAGTACTATCGTTCACCAGAATAAAGTTATTATTATCAGGGTTAGTATATGTATATAAGTACCTGTCATACCAAATGTAAATGTTATTACTGCTTATGTAGCTGAGATATATATCGGGAGAAACATATCTTTCTGTCATACTGTATAATGGCATATACATAAAACAGCTCCTCCCAAACAAGTTTTTATGTACGAGTATAACAATCCTGCTGATTGAGTTATTCGAAGGCATTCATTATTAACAAATCATCTTATAATGAACAATACATCTTTAGTCACACGACAATGTCAATATATCGGACGAAGAGAAAACTTTTTCTGATATACTCTGTGTAAATATAGAGAGCAAAAAACACAATCGGAACTAAGTATTTAGATATATACAATACAAACACTAAGCAATACTCTTCTCTTCAAAAATAAGGAATATCATTATTAATCTAAACAAGTAGAACTTCTAATAAGATACTTACCACAATTAAATCAGTAATGTTTTGTACTGAATAAGCGATACTTAGCTCCAAGATCTATTAATGAATGTGCATATATTAGTTTAGGATATGTAGTAATTTAAACTATTGGTATTTACCCTGGTTCTATATATGCTGTGAACATAGTCTCTAATTCGGTCCTATATTATTAGTTTTTTTTTATTAGTTATCTATTTGATTTATTATTTTTTGTTTGCATTGATGGATAGGGTCCGAACAGCAACTACTCGACTCTTTCTGTGAGAATATATCCTACAAAGAAAGTAGAGATTTGGAGAAAAATAATATGATATATGGGAGTAAGGAGACCATAATCTGTTTCCAGCAGAATCATATCACAGTTGGACCTTGTGTCAGAGTTTAGAAAACAACAGAAGGGATGTGAGCCGTAAATATTGGTAGAGACTCGCACATCACAAAAGTTATACTCAATATATGAAATGAGAAAGGTAATGCAACTAGGAGAGTTCATATAGTACAATGATCCAATTGGTAAATATACAGTATAAAGAAATTGCTGCAACAATTCAATTTGCATAAAGTGAACTGGAAAGTTAGTGAAAGGGAAATAAATTGACAAAGTGAAAATTCTATATTCAAGTATCATCTTTAATACAGTAAGATTTGTAGTGAAACAGTCTTACAAAGTTTAGATATACAGGTCGATATCTCAGTATGTGGAGTAAATACATCAATTATCACCTGTATAGGTGTGTATGATAAAATTTTTGAAGTGCTTCTCGTGTGAAAAGTTCGCGCAAAATCTTAGAAGTGTGAACATAATGAGTGAGGTTCCCTCCAGGGTAATAAAATCGATGCACAGACAATACAAGAATACCACAAAGAAATTGAGTTTAAGGCAGATAAGGTTTAGATTGTATGGGGTGACTGCCTGGTTCAATCCTCCTATAGCATCTGATGTTTAAGCTTGCACGAAAACTGGGCCTTTATATGAAGTTAGATAGAAGTAATAAGAAGCGGTCGTACTAATAGTGTGTTATAATAAAGGAGCTCACTTGTACCAATCACAAGCCATGATTGTCAAAAATTTGTACAACTCTGTTCGCTTATCTCTTCCTCCACTGTAAAAAATTTTGAGTATACTAACTCAAAAAACCTTATGAACACATATACTGAAGATTGTAACACGACATCTAATAGTAGAATATGTCCACTGATAAACTCGCTGTGATGAGAGAGTTACGTCCCTTTTGATTGTTTAGGCGCAGTTTTCTTCAGTACTTATAGTAAGCCTTAAAGGATGAGGTTGTGTGATATCACCGTAAGCATATACTGTTATGTTACGTAGTCTCTAAAGAATATAATTACAACCAGTAGGAATATTGTAAAACTTTAAACGCTTGGCTTTAGCAAGATAAAAAGTTGGTCAAATAACACAATGAGCCTAAATCTCTTTTTAACAAATTTATGATAATAAAACACAAAATTATTTCAAGGCAAACTTGGACTTTACCCCCTGATACATAATGAGACGCTTGAATAAATATAAGATTAATCTACTTAACTACCATTAAGAAAACATATAATGATGAAAAAATAAAATATATATCATCAAAACTTATTGGATTGTAAACGTGACTAAATTAGTAAATATTAAATTTAACTCACAGTCTATTCAAGTAACTTAGTCAAACTTAAAATGATTAGAAGTATCTCCATTCCCTAATATACTTAAATAACTTGTACGAAGATATATATTAGAATAAAATATAATATGCCCCATGGAGAATACGAATTAAAAATAATTCCAGTCCCATGATGGGCGGGGACCCCCCCCCACCAATAATTTTTGTTGATTTATTGATCTTTTTTAAAAAAAATTAAAAACATCATATATTTGATCTTTTCAATATTGTTTTCAGATTCGTAACGTCACGCGATAATATAATTTTTAACCTGCAAATTATATTTCGCGTGACGTTACGAATCCAAAAAAATCAAAATATCAAAAAAACAAAAAAATTCACAAATTGATTTTTTTTTTAAAAAAATCAAAAAAAAATCACCAAAATTGCCATACTTATAAAAATATTAAAGAAAAATGTGAGCATTTAAAACTTATTTTTTTCACTTTAAAAAATTAGTCACAATAATGAACAAAATTAAAATTTATTAATTCGTCTTCTATTGCTTCAGTTTAAATTGTGTTCCGCACTCAAACTTTTGTTAAATAATAATTTACCAAGGGTAAGAGTATATAATATTATAAAAAAAATTATTTTATTAAAATTAATTTCCAATTAGCAAGGATTAAGATGGGAAACAATAACCTAAACCCCGCCTATCATAACCACATTCACATATTAACCCAGGATCCAAAACCTGATATAGTACCATTAATAAATATATATATATATATATATTAATAATATATATATATATATAAATAATATATATAATATATATATTATATTATAATATATTAATATATATAATAATATATTATATTATATAATAATAATTATATATATATATATATAATATATATTATATTAATTATATAATAATATATAATATATAAATAATAATATAATAATATTATAATTAAATGATATAATATTTATATATTTACGATATATATAATATTATAATATATTTTATATTAATATTATAATATAATATATAATCACAGCGTACACACTGTCCATTGTGAAAATAATTTTCAAAATTCATTTGATGTTTTGCTTTTGATCCTCTTGTTTATAAATTATATTATGCATCTAAATTTATTGCTAGAAGCATATGGAAACAAATAAATATGTCTGAAATATGTATACACAGCTGTACATATATTTTCAAATAATATTATATTTAATTTTATATATATATATATAGTTCCATAGTTTTTAATTATGAACTTAGCATAAATTTAATAAATTTTAATATAGTCATAATGAAATAAATAGTTATAATATAATCTATATATTGAATATATAATATATATATATAATATATATATATATATATAATGTTAATATATAGTGAGTGAATATATAAGTATATATATATATATAATATATTATAAATATATATATAATATATATATATAATAATATAATATATTATATATATATTTATATATAATATATATATAAATATATAGATATATATTATATATGACATTTATAAGCAGTTGACTCTGTTAATATTAGGTTAGGTTAATTAGGTTAGTTTAAGTTGCCCCCAAAATTTAATTTATTTACCCGAAATTATAAAATAACGATACATAATTATTGATATTCCGCTCCTTGGAGTCAACTGACTATATATAATATATATATAATATATATATATATATAAATATATATATATATATTATATATATATATATAATATATATAGTATTAATATATATAATATACTATGATATATATATATAAATATATATATCATATTATGGAGTGTTAATGATTCCAATGGAATATATTTTCAATCCAAATATCAGTATTGATTTTGTTACTAATATTAATTTCTATTAGTGATACAATAACAAGTAAACTAGCTTAACCTTTTACCAATTAGTTGGTTTATTATTTTTTCATATATTATGTAGGATAAGTAGTGTATCTTTTTTTGTCTCCTTAGGGTAAGTAACGCGCGTTCTAACTCATTGTGCCAAAAGATTTTAGAGAAATTAAAGAAGATAAAGCGAAGATGTAACCATTAAACAAAATTTCTTTGCTGCAATCAAAGAAGTTGAAAAAATTAAAAGGGAGTAATGTTCAGAGTTTATCAGAGGAGTATTAAAGGATTGAGCATAAGTGGTTAAGTTTGAAGTCAAAATTTTAGCTGGAAAGCGAAAGGTTGTAGCTAAGTGGAGAGAAGTTTTACATTAGACCAAGTTTTAACTTTTAATTCTGCCCCCAGGAGATAAAACTCAGATTGCTTATAGGAGGAGTAACAGCGTCTCTCACATGAGATCGGCAAGTCAAACCTCCTATGCAACGAAGCATTATATATATATATATATATATATATATATATAATATATATATAGATATAATAGATATATATAATATATATATATATTATATATATATATTAATATATATATATATATATATATATATATATATATATTGAAGCTGGGAGCTTAGGACCGCTTCTTTAGGGTTGATGAAGAAAGTAATGTTCTACAATTTTATTTTACCTACTTCTATTTGACAAGTGAGGGTTGGACCCTTGTCTAAAAAAAACAAAAAAAAGAATTAGGACAGGGTAAACCTAGTTATTACTATTTCACATATGAATCATATTCTGCAGAAAGGAATTTTCTACAGAATATGGAAGCCTATGTGAGTAGTAAGTACAATTGTATTTTAGTTTGAGAGAGGCTTGTTTTGTATATGCATACACAGGGCAGAAAAAAGTTTCCCCCGATTAATTCGCATAAAGCAGCCTTACATTTGATATGAGTCTCACACCGTACAAAAAAAAACATTAGTTTGGGAGGAGCTGTTTTATGATGCATATACAGGCAGAAAAAGGTTTCTCCCCGATATACATCGCCATAAAGCAGCATACATTTGGATATGGAGTCTTACACAGCTACAAAAGATATTGTTGGGAGAAGGCTGTTTATGTATATGCATATAACCAGGCAGAAAAAGTTTCTCCCGAATACATTCGCATTAAAGCAGCATTACATTTGATGAGTACTTACACAGTACAAAAAGTTATTAGTTTGAGAGAAGCTTTTCACTGTATATGCATATTACAGCAAAGAGCGTTTCTCCCCGATAACATTCGATAAGAGCAGCCTTACCATGTGTATGAGACTCACACAGAACACATCATATAAAAAAAATTGCCTATGTTTGTTAACTTCTTTGACGAGATGAGAGAGAGAGAGAGAGAGAGAGAGAGAGAGAGAGAGAAGACGAGAGAGAGAGAGAGAGAGATGAGAAGGAGAAGAGAGAAGAGAGAGATTTTTGGGCTGTTCACCTCTGCGCTACTATTACCCAGCTTGGCCTCTCTCTAAACTGCTATGTAACGCGCACGCCCGCTAGGGTTAGGTATAGTAAATACCGATCTATGCGACCTCTATTTACTATACTGATGCTAAATTATATTTAAAAGTTTCTAATTCTAACATTTTTCGGTTGTTCACTTCTGCGCTACTATTACCCAGCTTGGCCTCTCTCCAAACTGCTATGTAACGCGCACGCCCGCTAGGGTTAGATATAGTAAATACCGATCTATGCGACCTCTATTTACTATACTGATGCTAAATTATATTAAAAAGTTCCTAAATCTAACATTTTCCGGTTGTTCACCTCTGCTCTACTATTACCCAGCTTAGCCTCTCTTCAAACTGCTATGTAACGCAAACGCCCACTAGGGTAAGATATGTGTGGAAATAACGGCCTATCCCAGAGCTGTTATTTCCCCATATTATACTTAAAATTACATGCGACTCTAAATATCCACCTAGTTTTCTCTTTACTCTAGCCTCTGACCGCTAAGTTAGGCTAATTGCTTGAACGCTACCTAAGCCTACCGCAAATTTTCACTGGCATGCATGAACACTTCACTTTGTTTTCCTACTGGATTTTAGGCATTCTTTTTGATACGCTATTCAATCTGATGCGTTTTCGTTGCAACCTATTTCTAAACCTCAGCTTTAGGCTCTACCGACTAGTCTAGGTTCGCCTAACTTTGCTCTAACCTAAAAATGTACTTAATAGGCTGCCCTTTTTCTAAACTCACCTTGGTTTTGGGTTTGGTTATATAATTAACATCAATTTGCTCGTATTTTAATATAATGTTGTACTTTTGCTATTATTTTATATTAATTCTCTAGAAGGAAGTTACATGCTGTTGCGATTTTGGAAAAGTGATAATTCGGCGGCTTGGAGGCGTGGCTTAGTTCCACGAAACGACAACTACATCTTAAACATAGGGCGTGTTCGGCTCTACCCTGTAACTTCGTAGTTCGGCTTTGTAGTTCAGCTCTGTATAGATGTTCTTTCCACTTCCCAGAGAGTGGCCTTCCACAGTACCCCCCTGCAGAGCTGAGGCCGGGGCGCTCTAATCCCGTATCGGAGTGCCGGCGGGGGCCCCCCAAAATGACGGCCTCTGCTCATAAGTCTCTGGACGCAGCGCTGCCAAACCAGGACGAGGGCGCGAGAACGAGGGCTTGTGTGAAGGTGCAGAGTTGTGACGAGAGGGCGAGGAATACGAAGGGAAGTGAACATCTGCAGTTACGACTTGTGAAGCATGCAGCGAGGGTGTTGGAATGATGGACGGTAGAGTAGAGGAGAAGAGGAAAGGAGAGATCTGGTCAACGAGAAGGAGTGGTGAGATGGGAGTCAGAGGAGATGAGAGGAGAAAGAGCGGAGGAATGAAGAGGTGGGAATCTGGTACAGGATAAGAAAGATGATGCATCCTAAAGGAATCAGAATAGGTTTTGGAAACAAGTCCGATTCTTGGACGTCAGAGGATTCGCCTCAAAATAGGCAGGTTTGAGACGATCGATCGATATAACGTCGGTACGAGTAGGAAGCTGTACTTTGAAGAACTTCTCCTTCCGAAGTAACACCGGGAAGGGCCCGTCGTACTTGGGTTGGAGTGGAGAACGGTGGGAGTCATGCCTCACCAAAACATGGGTACAAGAAGAGAGATCTTTCGGAATGTAAGAGTGCACCTTTTGCTGGCGGGTCGGAGTAGGTCTCCAGGAGAGGGCACAGCGTTTCAAACGGGTGAGGTATAGGTTGGGATCAGCAGTAGCAGGAGGGAAAGATTGAGAGAAGAACTCGCCCGGCAGACGGAGAGTAGAGCCATAAACGAGTTCGGAAGCTGAACACTGAAGGTCTTCCTTAACGGCCGTGCGTATACCAAGCATAACCAAAGGGAGGGCTTCCGTCCAATGTTCTGGTTGTGGATGTGCCATGAGAGAAGCCTTTAGCTGACGGTGAAACCTTTCACAAATCCCATTCGAGATAGGGTGGAAACTGGTTGTATGGATCTTCTCAGAACCAAGCAAGCGCATCAAATCTTTCCAAAGGAAGGATTCGAAAACGCGACCTTGATCCGTTGTGACCGAGAGAGGAATGCCAAAACGAGAGATCCAATGGGACAAGAAAGCTTTAGCAATAGATTCAGCTGTAGCAACAGAGAGTGGGATAGCTTCCGTCCAACGAGTGAACCTATCAATACAGGTGAGGATATATCGCTTGCCATGAGAAGGTGGGAGAGGTCCAACAATGTCGATGTGGACTCTCTCAAACCGTTGACCAGGAGGCAAGAAAGTGCCTAAGGGAGCTTTAGTATGTCTTTGCACTTTAGAGCGCTGACAAGCCATACAGGCGCGGACCCAGTTCGCTACGTCGGCGTTAACTTTAGGCCACACAAAACGAGCCGTTACCAGTTTGCGTGAAGCCTCGACGCCAGGGTGTGAAAGCGAGTGGAGATTGCAGAAGACTGCCTTTCGCAGAGAATTTGGAACGAAAGGGCGAGGGTGGCCTGTTGAAGTGTCACACAAGAGTCTCTTCTCTATGCCCGGAAGATTGAGCCACTGCAGCTGTAGAGAAGAGTCCTGCTGAAGATCGATATTGTCTTGCTCCTGGCACGTGGCCATGGCTGCATAATCAATGTCAGGAATGGGGGAAAGAGCGTTAATTTCAATCCGAGAAAGAGCATCCGCGGTGAAATTATCCACTCCGGAGATGTGACGTATGTCTGTCGTAAACTGGGAAACGAATTCAAGATGACGAGCCTCACGGGGGGAGTGACGTTCATGCCGTGAAGCCATTGCGAAAGTGATCGCTTTGTGGTCGGTCAGGATGTGGAACTCCCGTCCTTCCAGAAAGTACCGAAAATGGCGAACAGCAAGGTACATAGCAAGCAATTCCCGTCCAAAAGCACTATACCTTGTTTCGGCGGGTTGCAGCTTGCGTGAAAAGAAGGCAAGTGGGCACCATTCGCCCTTTTGGAACTGCTGAAGCACCGCACCAACAGCGAAATCGGAGGCATCTACCTGCACTCTCGCTGGTGCGGTATCGTGGGGATGAACTAAAAGAGTGGCGGAGGCGAGGGCTTCTTTGGAAGCCTCAAAAGCAGACTCTGCTGCCGGAGACCAGTCGACTTTAGTGGTGCTGCCTCGCTGTTTAGGACGAATGAGTGCGGTAAGCGGGCCTAGGAGGGCTGCCGCTGATTTAAGAAATCTGTGGTAAAAGTTGATCATTCCCAGATATTGACGAAGTTGCTTTTGATTTTGGGGAAGAGGAAAGGCTCTGATAGCGGCGACACGGTCTACAAGAGGGCAAATACCCTCAGCCGAGACTGTGTGACCAAGGAATGTAAGAGAAGACGCGCCGAATACGCACTTGGTAGGATTGAGACGAATTCCCGCATCATCCAACCTACCAAAAACGGCACGCAGGTGCTCCATATGTTCTTCAGGAGAGGAGGAAGCGACTAAAAGATCATCTAAATATGCCCAAGCAAAAGGAAGACCACGGAGGATAGAATCGATGAACCTCTGGAAGGACTGGGCTGCATTTTTCAAACCGAATGGCATTCTTGTATACTCAAAGAGGCCAAAGGGGGTGATTACAGCTGTCTTGGGAACGTCCTCCGGAGCCACGGGTATCTGATGGTAGGCTCGAATTAAGTCCAAAGAAGAAAAAATGGTGTTGCCAGACAGGTGGGAAGTGAAACTTTGTATATGCGGTACAGGGTACCTATCCGGTGTTGTGGCAGAATTCAAAGCCCTAAAATCACCACAGGGTCTCCAATCGCCCGTGGTGCCCTTAGGGACCATGTGTAGCGGAGAAGACCAACAACTCTTGGAAGGGCGCACAATGCCAAGTTGCAACATGTGATCAAACTCGGCCTTGGCGGCCTTGAGCTTATCGGGTGGGAGGCGGCGAGCTCGAGCAAAGGTGGGTGGGCCAGTAGTTTCGATATGATGTTCAACAGAATGCTAAGAGGGGTATCGGAAGAGCAGGGATGCAATAAAGAAGGAAATTCCTTCTGCAGGAGGGTCAGAAAGGGAGAGACCTCTGAAGAAGTTGGAGGAGCAACAGCAGAAATACCCTTTAGAGCAGAAGCAATAATAGCACCGGGAGTATAAAGAGAAGTATCGCCATCGACAAGTCGGCGATTACGAAGATCGACCATAAGATTAAAATGGGACAAAAAATCAGCACCGAGGATGGGCTGTGTCACTTCAGCGACGAGAAAAACCCATGGGAACTTGCGGCGGAGAAAAAGATCCAACGTGCATAACCGCTCACCATATACCGGAATGGAAGAGCCATTAGCAGCGAAAAGTTGACGGCCAGGGAGAGGGATAGCAGAGTCCTGGGAAGGGTCCCTGGGTACCAGCGAAAGGCTGGCCCCAGAATCGATCAAGAAGACAAGTTTAGAAGACTGATCGTAGATACGAAGAACATCCTGTGCAGTAGTAGGAGAAGAAGAAAAAGAGCCAGCATCTCCCGTCGCTCCTACGACGGGATGGCTGTCGAGTTTCCCTGATAGAGGGGGCAGGAAGGATCGCATTTCTTGGCATCCATGCCGAAAGTATGGTGATAATAACAGTACCCATGAGGATACTGGCGCTGGCGTGAGGAAGAAGCAGAGGGTGAACGAGGACCGCGAGAAGGACGAAAGTTGGAAGGAGTGGGATCACGAGAGCGAAAAGTGTTATTATTAATTGCCGCTGTAAGAGAGAGAAGGGCAGTTTTAATGTCGGCCATGCCAGTTTCGAGAACCGAAACCCGGGTATCCAGAGCTGCCGAAGGAGGAGGTTGTACTGCGAAAGCGTGAGAGTAGGAAGGTTGGTGTGGGTGAGAATAAGGAGGTTGAGCTGGATAGGAGGCAGAAGGCGGTTGAGGAACAGGAGGAGGAGGGAGAGTAGCGGAGGCGGTGTTAGAGTATTGGGGAATGTGTTGGGCGTGAGTTGCAGATGGTTGAGGAGGTGCGAGAGTCGAAGAGGTAGGGGAAAGAGAGGAAACGGCGTAAGAGGTGTGGACCAAAGGCTCCACCGGAGGGCGCAAAATTCTGTCTGCTGTAGCGGCAAACTCAGTGAGGGACAACGTCGGGTTCATTGATTGCAGTACGCTGTGATGTCGAGCAGGCATCTTCTGGAGGAAGAGGGTGCGAATTATTTTCTCTTCCCGTGTAGATGGAGTGCCACCCAACAAACTCAGCATCCTTACCATCAATTCCGAGGGTTTCTGGTCGCCCAGTGAGATGCCTCCAAGCAGAGTTTCCAATTGTTCCTCTCTGGTGGGAGCCAAGCGGTCGATAATAAGGGTTTTGAGCGTGTTGTAAGGGGTTGTAGAGTTTCTAGTTGTTGCCAGCCCATCCTTGTTTTGAGGAGGCAAGATTCTGGTAGAGCATTCACAACTCTCGAATATCTCTCCTTCTCGTCTTCGATGGTCAGGAGCGCTGACTCAGCCAGGTCAAACCAAAGCTCGGGATTGTTTACGAAGAAAGGTTGCAAATGGAATGCTCGCGAGGGAGTAGACATGATGAAAGGCGTAGAAGTTGGCAGAGTGAAGGAAAGAAAAGAAGTTAAATAAGATGTGGAGCGAGCGGAGGCACTAATAACGGACCGAGGGTGGAAAAATCAAAGAAATTACAACCTTAGGAGCTAGACCAAGGATTAAAATGAGGCTGTTGCGATATAAATTGCCAAAATACTCATATATATATATATATATATATATATATATATATATATATATATATATATATATATATATATATATATATATATATATATATATATATATATATATATATATATATAAAAAATATATATATAATATATATATATATATATATATATATATATATATATATATATATATATATATTTAAATTTTTTCTCTTTTTTTTTTACTATTATTTTTTTTTAGTGAATGTACGAGGGTATCCACAGCACACAAGGTGTGGCTATACCTTGTTAAGGGTATACAACAGGGGCGATAATAATAATAATAATAATAATAATAATAATAATAATAATAATAATAATAATAATAATAATAATAATAATGATGATAATAATAATAATAATAATAATAATAATAATAATAATAATAATAATAATAATAATAATAATAATAATAATAATAATAATAATAAATTTGATAAGAACAATAAAAAAAAATAAAAAAAATACCCGAATGTAGAACAAATTATATGTTCCGTATGAAATACAGAACTGTACCAAGGTAGGGGTCCAACAGCGTTAGTTTGATACTCTGCCGACGAAGCTGGCTCTTGATGGCTGCAGCTGGGCTCGAGAAAGCTGTGAAGTAGATAGAAAAAGGCACAAACACAATGAGTGGGTAAATCTACCCGTTAAAAAAACAATACCTACAAACGGTACTAAAGTGATTGGGTTCGTTTGTAATAGTTTTTTCTGGCTTTGTTGTGGGTGTTCTGATTCCCTCCTGGGAATTCAATCTTCACTCTTCGGGGTCACTATCTGAAGCTGGGTGCTTAGGACCGCTTCTTTAAGGTTGATTGAGAAGTTAATGTTCTTACAATTTTTATTTTCCTACTTCTATTTTACAAGTGAGGGTTGGACCCCTTGTCCTAAAAAAAACAAAAACAAAGAATTAGGACAGGGTAAACCTAGTTATTACTATTCCACATATGAATCATATTCTGCAGAAGAATTTCTACAGAACATGAAGCTTATGTGGAGTAGTAGTACAATTGATTGTTAGTTTGAGAGAGGCTGTTTTATGTATATGCATACACAGGCAGAAAAAGGTTTCTCCCCGATATACATTCGCATAAAGCAGCATTACATTTGATATGAGTCTCACACCGTACAAAAATCATTAGTTTGGGAGGAGCTGTTTTATGTATATGCATATACAGGCAGAAAAAGGTTTCTCCCCGATATACATT
>JABUQX010054543.1:42500-113653 GCA_015478945.1 Trachelipus rathkii
GCTGATTCATCATTCCTCGCAGACTTTGGACCTTTTTTTCCTCTTCGGCGTTTCGGGAAATCTTTTTGTTGTAGTCAAGGTCAAATGAAAAGCTTTGGATTATGTATCAAAACTTTGGTTTGATTTCAAAATTTTACTCTTTTGGAGTTTTGGTATGGACTAGACTAGCCCAAATAGATGACAGGGAAAATGGCCGACACATCTAAAAAAAAATTCCGTACAGCCCGCCTTAGGCGTTAGGATAAGTTTGGTTAGGTTGCGTTAAGTTAGGTTAGGTTACGTTAAGTTATGTTTTGTTCGATTCGTTAGGTTAGGTTAGGTTAAGTTAAGTTAGGTTAGGTTAGGTTAGGTTAGGTTAGGTTAGGTTAGGTTAGGTTAGGTTAGGTTAGGTTAGGTTAGGTTGTTAAGTTTTATTGGATTCGTTAGAGAAACTAAATAACCGGATTTTTTTGTTTTAACAAATGTCTACCATTTGACCTGTCGATCATTTTCCTGTCGCCCATTTGGCACTAGCTTCTTCATTCATCCTGAAATCCAATGTTGTTTTTTGACCGCCGTTCATCCTTTAACTCTATTAGTTGTAGTGCTCTTCATAGTTTTGCTCTATTATCTTACTCTCTACTTTACACTAATGGCCTTCTTTCTAATAATTTATCACCTCTCTCCTCTTATGCCGATGACTCGACGTTTTATTACTAGTTTTTTAGAAAAGCTTTCCATTTAACAGAGCAAATATCTTAAGTTAGGAACGTAGCTTAGGACCGTTAGGAGTAATTGATCTCTATTCTTCAAAAATTAATATAGAAAAGTTAAAATAAATAAATAAATAAATAAAAATACTTACGATTTTTAGAATTAAACTTCAACAATTTCAGCAATAAAGAGCTCTGTTTAAGGCAATAGTTTCGGTGAGTAGGATGAGTTCTGATTATGTTGCCAATTAGGAAATTTCGTAAAAATTACTGGAAAAAAAATTGTATACGGGGAGCTCTGCCTTCGAACCCCCCGACCCGTGATCCGTGAGTTGTAAGGAAATATTGAAGTATCGTTGCTAATCGAAATTGTTGCAGACACAAGTTAGCCAATATTTCTTAAATAATTAATACAAATATATTAATAAAATAAAAGTTGGCGACATATACTGAACTGTCATGTGGCTGAAAAGCTCGAAATGGCTTAATTTTTGGCGCATATTATTAATTGCTATTTTTAAACACCTTATTTTCACTAAAGATGCTTCAGCATACAAAAATATTAAATAAATTATTTATAAATAAAACCAATAAACTTTTCTTAATTATATTTCATTTAAATAAGACAAAGGTTTAAATTTAATTAAAAGGAAAGACCCAATATATATATATATATATATATATATATATATATATATATATATATATATATATATAACTAATATATATAATATAATAATAATAATAATATATATATATATATATATATACTCTTATATATATATATAAAGAAATATATATATATATATATATATATATATATATTACATTCAAAAATTCTTTTTTATTTAATTTAACATGTTATTTACCAATTAAGAACCATTATTATTTTATTACCTTATATACCATTATTAAATTTCTCTGTTGAAGTATATTATTATTATTATTATTATTATTATTATTATTATTATTATTATTATTATTATTATTATTATTATTATTATTATTATTATTATTATTATTATTATTATTAAAATTATTATTATTATTATTATTATTATTATTATTATTATTATTATTATTATTATTATTATTATTATTATTATTATTATTATTATTATTATTATTATTATTATTATTCTCTTAGAAATATTCTTGCAAATATTTTTAGCGAAAATGTCTGTTGTGGAGAAATACAAATTAGAATAAATAACATGCGGATTAAATATAAAAATCAGAATTAGGCCCCAAATTTTAGGCCTAAAATAACTGATCGGAATTTTGAACTCATTGTTGTGTTGGCGTTAAGCTTTTTAATTTCATATATGTACGTTTGAAATAGCGTTATCCGAACTGCTTTTATATTTTTTTGCCCCCGAAGTTTTGTCCACAGATCACTTTTGTACAGTCATTATAATCGAAGTTGTTTTTAGTAGACCTAAGTGAAGCGGGGGTAAGGGAGGGTCTTTCCCTAAAAACCACAGCAAAATTTTAATCGAAAAATGTCCGATTTGTTTAGAGACTCAGATTAGAGTGAAGACCTGCCTATTAAATATAACAAAGGTGGAAATGAATCACCAGCTGTGATGTGTACCTGCTAACTCACCTTAAGGCCTTGGAAAAGATTGAGAGAGAGAGAGAGAGAGAGAGAGAGATGATGATGAAGTGACGGATAGATTATTATTTATTAATGGAAAGTAGTAGTAGTAGTAGTAGTAGTAGTAGTAGTAGTAGTAGTAGTAGTAGTAGTATAATGGTGTCAACCAGGGAGCCATTCTTTCACCTTTTTATCTTGCCTCCATAAAAAAAATAGCTATGCTGATGATCTAACAACCACAGCTTAAAATCCTTTTATAAATATATCATGAAGAGACTTGACAAAATAAATAAACCAACGGGCAACGGGAACAATAACTAACAGCGAACAGTAATAATTGCATCACCTCAAAAACCCACTATTACCTTACTCACCCCAGGAAAGAAGAGAATCTAACATCCACTCAGCAAAAATTCCTATCAAACAATAGATTCCTTCTCAACAAACAACAAGCCACTGCAGGGTTGTGGAGACGGTTCAAAAATTTTCCGACTCCGACTCCGACCTCTTCAAAATTATCGACTCCGACTCCGACTCCGACTCCGACTCCACCCTTTTGAAAATTGCCGACTCCGACTCCGACTCCGACTCCACTCTTTTGAAAATTACCGACTCTTGAAAATTACCGACTCAGACTCCGACTCCGACTCCACCCTATTCAAAATTACCGACTCCGACTCCGACTCCGACTCCGACTCCGACTCCGACTCCATCCTTTTGAAAATTGCCGACTCCGACTCCGACTCCGACTCCACTCTCTTCAAAACTACCGACTCCCCGACTCCGACTCCACAACCCTGAGCCACAGAGCAAAAATTTTGCTAATACACACATATGACATTCACCCACCACATCAACAATATCACTTCAAGAACCACACATAAATTAAATGCACTGAAAACACAGACTGGAACAATCATTGCCCAATATAAAGGAACTCTTATTATAGTATAATAATAATACATCAGTTCCATCTTAAATTAAGCAACATCTGCCTTGGGCTTCCACAATATCATAATCCAATTTTCAGAAATTAGAAACCGTGGAAAATAAAGCTCTCAGCATAATAACAGGCTGACTTCTATACCCCACACCCATCCATGATCTGTTAATTGAAGCAAAAATTTACCCGTTAAAGCCCATCTTGATATGATCGGCAACAAACTTGCAGAAAATCACTTTCAATAGACCTCCCCTTGTATCAAACATTACAAGCTCAGCACCTAGAAGGAAAAAACCAGACTAGCATTATACTATTCTAACATACACAACACGCTTCCCTCTCCCTCTCCTCTCCCTCTCCCTCCTCCCCCTCTCCCTCTCCCTCTCCCTCTCCCTCTCCCTCTCCCTCTCCCTCTCCCAGTTTACCTCCAGACACTCCCATTACCAAACACATTCACACACAATTAACCCTAAGAACGATCTCATATCCAAATATACCATACTTCAAATACTTCCACTAGAAATATCCCCTAGGGAACAAGCTTTGGACCGTCAATCCTTCGTATAATTCTGTCCCGTTTCCGCTACGGGCACGGGCACCATCCCTTCCTTTAAGAATACAAATTTAAAATCAATAAAACACGGACTAACGGCGACGCAAGTCATCTCTTGCAAGACCGCTGTGACTTAATCGACATCAGACACAACTTCAGCACTTTTTCTAACGGATCTCGGGACCGACCTTGCTGTGGTGGCACAATATCTCTGGGTAGCCAGTTTCTCGTATGAGGGGAGCGGGGGCGACAAAGTAATATATATATATATATATATATATATATATATATATATATATATATATATATATATATATATATATATATATATATATATATATATATATATATATATATATATATATATATATATATATATATATATGAGTCAGTAATACTAAAAAGACAATAAGGTTGAAAGAAATATCACAAACAATTTATATTGTTTAAAATAATTGAAGGAAAATTTGTATCAAATAATTTGTTGAAATTACGTCAGCAAATTATCTGAGAAAATACTTACATTCTTTACAGTTATAACTCACACAAAACTCTTTTGCGTAGATCAGACTTTTTATCTTCTCTGAATATTGAATAACGTTTGTAAATTTACACGTGTACATATTATTTATTCTGACCGTCCTATCTTAATAAGTTCAGATTTTATTATGTGGTGCGGCGTATAAAATGTGCGGTCTGAAATTGTTTTTGTAGGGTCGGCCAAAGCATTTGTGCAATTCGATGCGGTGCGGTGCGGCGCGGCAGACTCTTTAATCTTTCTTGTTGTGTTTATATATATATATATATATATATATATATATATATATATATATATATATATATATATATATATATATATATATATATATATATATATATATATATATATATATATATATATATATATTTTACTTTGTCGCTCCCATCTCCCTCCTAAGAGAAGCTGGCCTAGTCGAGATATTATGTAACCATAGCTGGCTAGGTTCAGAGATTAGCCGGTAAAATATTTGAGTGGTTGCTCCTAATTTCTGTCAAAATTGGGCATCGTAGTAGAAGATGTCTTGTGCCTTCTGGAGTCTGGAAAAAAACATCTTTGGCAATAGGGTAGGATGCTTATTTATTTAATTCTAAATCTTTATTTTTGAAGGGAGATGTGATGTCTAGAGCGAAGGTGAGATAACATCACACGAATTTTACGGTCCAAGGTTTGCTCTGAGGAGATATTCCTGTAGGAGATATTCCTGTAGGAAATATTCCTGTAGGAGATATTCCTGTAGGAGATATTCCTGGTGTAAGTGTTTAAAGTATTTTGTTGCTGGGTTATTTGTGTATGAATTTGTTTAGAAGTGGGAGTATTTGTGGGGGAAGAGGAGAGTTTTGTATATGTTTGAGTAGTACGATGCTAGCGCGTTTTTTTTTTTTAATTCTTAGTGTGGGGGGTTGTTGGAATGTTTGATGTATAGAGGGTGATCTATAAACAAAAATTTAATGAAGAGTTGACAGCCAATCATGTCAAGTCAGTCAATATGGTTTTTAATAAAGAAAATCTTTTGTTTCTGTTGGTAGATGATGGATCGGTGGAGTGGAAAAGCATCCCGTTATTATCCTTAGTGCTTTGTATTAAATGATTTCAATTTTTTTATAATTAAATTGTGATATTACTGGGTCACAAGGAGGTGATGTATAATTTAGGTGGGGGCGGATATAGTGTCTGTAGACTCTTTCTGTAGACTCTTGAAGAGTTTCTTTCTGCTGGCTAAAATTTGTTCCAGTCAGTTCTTTCAATGCAAATATATATAGAATATATATATATATATATATATATATATATATATATATATATATATATATATATATATATATATATATATATATATATATATATATATATATATATATATATATATATCCATAAATTTTTCAATCAAGTGTAGTCGGTAACTAATCTCGCATAACAGTTTAATTACATATTTATACACATAATAATAATAATAATAATAATAATAATAATAATAATAATAATAATAATAATAATAATAATAATAATAATAATAATAATAATAATAATAATAATAATAAAATAATAATAATACTTGGTAGCGACTAATTTTCTATTTTTGCTACTGATATTTGTAGAAAATGTTTTTTCATATTACGAAAATTGCAAATTTACATTTGAAAGATTGTGTAGAACAAAATAACTGCAAATTAAGGTTATAAAAACGAGTACCAAAGTTAAGAACGAGGATGTTGAAAATTTTGATGGAGATGAAGAGGAGGAGGAGGAGGAGGAGAAGGAGGAGGTCGTGTTAGTATGAATAGTTTCATGTGTGTATGAAAGGGTCAATGCTCTTCTGTATTTCAAATCAATGATGAGTGGGAGACATACACTGTGGAGAGAAGAAAAAAGCGACAAACTTCATTGTGTTAAAGGTGGCCTTAGGAACCTTGGGATAAAAGAGGTAGCAGAAATAATAAAATAAATGTAAGTTTGTCTGAATTTCTGTTTACTTTTACTTTTCCCCATAGGTTTGACGTTTGTGTTTACTTTTACTTTTTCCCTATGGGTATGACGTTTTTGTCATTATTGATGAATGCTTTCGTCAGGATTTAAAAATTAAAAGTTGGCAGAGAAAGATTCATGTGTTGTTGTTGTTGTTGTTGTTGTTGTTGTTGTTGTTGTTGTTGTTGTTGTTCTTCTTCTTCTTCTTCTTCTTCTTCTTCTTCTTCTTCTTCTTCTTCTTCTTCTTCTTCTTCTTCTTCTTCTTCTTCTTCTTCTTCTTCTTCTTCTTCTTCTTCTTCTTCTTCTTATTATTATTATTATTATTATTATTATTATTATTATTATTATTATTATTATTATTATTATTATTATTATTATTATTATTATTATTATTATTATTATTATTATTATTATTACTATTTAATTTTTGAACCATAGAATATATAAGCAAACATTACTTCTTAAATTTGATTAAAACTAAAAGTGTAGATGCAATTCAGTTAATTAATTTAATAAATTCTGAATATTTAATGAACTTACTAATGTCTATTGCTGTAAATATTATCTTTAAAATAATAATAATGACAATAATAATAATTATTTTTGCTTTGGAAAAAGAAAATAAGAAAGCCTTATGGCACTACATAATAAATAAATAAATATGACTTCTTAACTGTTCTTGTTAAAAGTTTAAAGTACAATTATTTATAAAGTGTAACTTCTAACAATGTATCTAAGAGAACTTTGGATATTTGCTATTAATATTTTATTTATTTATTTATTTATTTTGAACTGCATTTGACTTCAAATGAGAAAATAATGATAAAAATAAACAAATATTGGATTTTAGCTCCTTAGTTAGGCAAGAAATTTCATTGAATAAGCGAGTTAATAGGGAAATTGTTAAAAATACTTCCTATTAAAATTTTATAAATATTTATACCAATTTTGCCAAATGAATACGTCATCAAAGCATGGCAAGTTATTAATAATTTTTTTCTTTTTTTCCTTAGTTAATTCTAATTAATCTTCTCTAGCGTTTGTTGCTATAATTAATTTTTAGACTAACTATTTTCATAAAATGTATTTTATTGATAGGTCTCTAATACAATTATTAGAGATTAGAGAGAGCAAATTGCTCTTATAATTTTCGTGACGTCATTAAACGTCATAGATGTATCTGCATTATTTTCTTTTTATAGAGCTAACAGTGAGAACGTATGGTCAGTGCGCGATTTGACATAGTGTAAAAATTTTCTTCTATAATTTCGTCGATGAAACCGGATGACCTTGAGTTTCGAAATGTGTTCTGCAATTATATATATTTTAGATGAAATTACAGAAAGCGAGTGTATAATTATACGAGTTATTTTTTCCGTTTTTTTTTAATTACTGTTTCTTAAAAATTTAGTAAAATGGGAATTCATTTGCTTCCTTCTACTAATTTTGTTGGAATGCTTACAGAACTTTCCTTTTTTGCTGTCATGTGCTTACATTGCTCGGTATGTAGGTAACCTTGAATTAGGATCTAGATCTATGAAAGTGTGTTAAATTTCATGTTTTCATTAATAACTGCTTAATAAGTTTCATTTTCTTTTTTTGGAAGCTTTCTAAACTACCTAGGACTAATAGACCCTAAACCAAATTCACACGTTTGGCATTGTTTGTGTTCGGAACATTTGGAAAATATGAACAAAAAAAAAAAAAAAAGGTTGTGCAATCCAACCGAGACAAGTAAATTTGGTTTAGGGCTAAAATTTTGAAATAATCTAGTTTTATCTTGTTCGAATTTTATCCTGGTTTGTGATCTTGAAATGAGGTAATTTTTATTTCTGGTTTGAATTCCAACAGTGCACAACTTGCAATTTTATTGGTAGAACCTATAAGTATATACCACAGACTTTTTGAAATATATATATTAAGACATTAAGAATATAGAGAGACAGTATATATATATATTTATATATATATATATATATATATATATATATATATATATATATATATATATATATATATATATATATATATATATCATAATATATAAAATATATATAAATAAAAACAGTTGACTCCGTTAATATTAGGTTAGGTTAAAGTTAGGTTAGGTTACCATAGATTAAATTTAATCTAAAATTATTAAAATAAGGATACATTAATTATTGATTTTTGTCCTAGGTCAACTGCTTATAAATAGCCATATATATATTATATATATATATATATATATATATATATATACTTATATATATATATACTATATATATATATATATATATATATATATATATACGTAAATATATAGTAATTATACATTTGAGTATATTCAATCAAGTATAAATTCTTAATTAATAATGTAGATAAAAAATATATAAAAAGCAATTAAAAAATGCTTCAAATAATTGGGTAAGACCATTTTAGTACATTAAATACAATAAAAAATGTAATTGTTTACAGTAAGGGCCTCTAAATAAATTTTTTATAAAAATCATAGTATAGACTCTAAACAAATTGTAATGAAGCATAAAAAAAAATAAAAATGACTTACATCTTTAAGAAAAAAAAGTTACTCTCTCAAAGTTTGCAATAATCCCATATAGGATTTTTTATGCTCTAACTGACTGGGCCTTGAGGTCAGTTTAGGACTATCCTAGTTCAGGTTATGATAAGATTTGTTAAGTATACACAGGTTTAATGTGTGTTTACTTAACAAAATGTATCATAACCTGAACTAGTATTATGGTCCTAAACTAGACCTAAGCTGGATAGATTGATGATGCTGTAAACCTAGACCTAACCTAGGTAGATTCACATTACCATAAACCTAGATGGAGTTCTGGCAACCATTTCTTTTACAGTCTTCCCTTGCTCTTTGTAAATTCGAGGCCCAGCCAGTTGGGGTATAAGAAAATCCTATGGGATTATTCCTAACTTTGGGAGCCTGTAACTTTTTTATCCTAGAGATGTAAGTTATTATTTTTTTTTATGCTTCATTATAATTTATTTAGTCTTGCTATGACTTTTATAAAACTCTAATTAGAGGCCCTTATTATAAACAATTACCATAAAAAATATAAAAAAGTTATTATAATAACTCTTTTTGGAAAATTCTTAATAAAATGTAAGTTCATTAGATGTTGCATTTCTTCTTTCAGAAAGGATATTAATTAATTTCAGATATATTTTTTACAACCAATAATCCAGTCCTTAATGATATACATATATTTGCAATACTCGACTATATTATCAGCTCCAATTTCAAGCATGCAATTTATAAAATTATTTTACAATATAGCAAATTAAGACAAGGGCTCATTAAAACATATATAAAATTAAAATACCAATATTGCATATTAATTATAGATATAATATATACCGCATATATATATATATATATATATATATATATATATATATATATATATATATATATATATATATATATATATATATATATATATATATATATATATATATATATATATATATATATGATATATTAGTTTTGAGTGTTGCAAGTGAATTACTAGCTATATTAGCTATATCTTGAAACAAACCATTCCACATATTAATTAGTCACTTGCCAGAGAAGTATATTTTCTCAATTACTAAAAAAATGCTTTCTTTTTATTTTCTTATTATAACCATATCTGCTATAATGGTCTAGTATGAATGGACTTTTCACAGTAGAGTTTAGAGATAAAAATTTTTTTTTTATATAGCTATAAACTTGAATCATATCCTTTCTAAGAAATCTCCTTTCCATAGGAAAACGCACTTCTTTCAATCTCATCTCTTAACCCTTATTATAAGTCATTCTTGTAGCTTTATAATGTGTTAGACCTACTTCAAGCATATCAATATGCATTCTTAGAAAAGGGGAAATATTTGTGGACAGTACTCGACAAACAGTCTTGCATAACTATTATACTGTTTGATTTATTACCTCTTGCATAACAAATTTTAGTTTTAAATCCAAATTTTTTTTTTTTTAGTTTCTGGATTTTTTTCCAAATATCGTTCTTATAGACTGCCTTTTTTTAATTGATACTAAATACTATACCTAGGTCCTTCTCTTTGCAAGCAGACTCTAATCATTTCCTACTTGTCATAATTAAAATCCTTATTAATTTCTAATATGAGGCGCCTTTCATTTCTTGTTATTGAAATTCTTTTGCCACCTGAGCCTAAGCAGTTTACCAAAGTCATGCTGAACTTTTCTAGAACTTTCAGGATTCTTAACAGAGGTAGCAATTTAGTATCATCAGCAGACTTAGAAATCTTACTTTTTATTCCTTCATCCAAATCATTTATATATAATAGGAAAGGAAGTGTTCTTAGTATAGAACCATGAGGAGCATTACTTTTACCAGAAACTTGCCACTAAAGAATTTTCTTAAAAAACTTTACTTAACTTAACTTTTCTGAACTTAGAAATTTTTTTCAGAAAATATACACTGATTCAAATCTAGATATTTACCATATATATATATATATATATATATATATATATATATATATATAATATATATATATATATATATATATATATATCTTTCTTTCTTATATATATATATATATATATATATATATATGTATATATATATATATATATATATATATATATATATATATGAGGCATGTTAGTAAAATAAGTAACATTTTGTATAAAAAATAAGCATTCTTTTTAATAATTTAATTTTTACAAGAGCATACCTTAAACTACCTTTCAAAATAATTTCCTCTATTATTAAGGCACTTGTCAATTGTCTTATCGGGTAACTAATTCTTTTAACTTTTCAATGAATGACACCAGCAGTGAAAATGGCTACTTCTGCACAGCATTTTTTACATCATCATCATCATCATAATATTGCTGACTATCCAGGAATTGTTTCAGAGGCAGAAATAAGGGGTAGTCGCTTGGTTCTAAGTCTGGGCTAAAGGGTGAATGCTCCAACTGCTGTCAGTCAAATTGCATGATCAGCTGTTGCATGCTGCAATTTTCTGATTGTCTTGCAGTAACTTTCTGCCTTTACTGTTTGCTGATAGTTTGATGGATGAGCGGTTGTGAAATGTTGAAATTTCTGATTATATTATTTTATTAAACTTATTTAGACACCAGATAAAAGTGTTAAGATTTTCTGAAGTTCATATAGGAAGTAAAGGTAATTAAGCATAGGTTTTGAAATGTAGTCAATCAGTATATATATATAAATTCAATCAATTTAAGATTCAATATATATAATTCCTTTTATTTTTTTTTTTTAACTATCAAGTGCCCCATTATATTATTTTAATAATATGACTTATTCTAAGGAATACAAGTTTAAGAAGAATTTGACAATGATATAATCCTTAAAGCTATTTGCAAGACATTTCTACACTGATAGTTCAATGACTGAGTGGTTATTAAATATTATAAGGATTATAATGTTCAATGAAATATTTTTTGGGTATTAAATGCTGATTTTACCTAATTTGATATAGGAAGTAAAATCATATAGATTCTTCTCGAGTCATTTAACTTTTATTCAGGACTGTCAAAGAGGGTCTTTCCATTTGTTTTGTTAAAACATTTTTAAAATACTCTGTACCAGTAGCTTTATAAGATAATTCCTGCCTATGAGGTCATTGCATAGAAAGTTATTTTATTTATAGTATTTCCATGTTGTTTCATTACAGGTACAATTTCCTTTAACTTTAATTCATATTGATTAATTTGGTTTGTTTTTAGCATGTGTTTATTGTACAATTAATGATGAACTTTTTCCAACTATTTCAGTAAAAAAAATAATAAAATTTAGGAAAATGAATAAGGCCAGATCTTTATCACATTTGTTATCAGCCCTACCAGAGGGTATATCTATTTTCGTAAAAATTCCTAGACGTTCACAAGCAAATTTTTACACATTTTATAAAAAGTTTTCATCTGCTCCCCCACCACCTACAGCATTATCCTCGGAGCCATTTCTAAATGGATCCTCTTCCGAATTATATTGAAGTGAGTATCAATCATGGCGTTCAAGATCAAAAAGCGTACATCAGGTATGAGAGAGAATTTAATTTGCATGATTTTATATATATATATATATATATATATATATATATATATATATATAATATATATATATATATATATTATATATATATAAGTATTTCCATGTTGTTTCATTACAGGTACAATTTCCTTTATTAACTTTAATTCATATTGATTAATTTGGTTTGTTTTTAGCATGTGTTTATTGTACAATTAATGATGAACTTTTTCCAACTATTTCAGTAAAATAATAATAAAATTTAGGAAAATGAATAAGGCCAGATCTTTATCACATTTGTTATCAGCCCTACCAGAGGGTATATCTATTTTCGTAAAAATTCCTAGACGTTCACAAGCAAATTTTTACACATTTTATAAAAAGTTTTCATCTGCTCCCCCACCACCTACAGCATTATCCTCGGAGCCATTTCTAAATGGATCCTCTTCGAATTATATTGAAGTGATGTATCAATCATGGCTTCAAGATCCAAAAAGTGTACATCAGGTATGAGAGTAAATTTAGTTTGCATGATTTTATATATATATATTGAAATATATCAAAATAACTAAATACAGTAATTTAAAATATTATGCTTGAGCCTATTTAGAAAGATATACATCAGTATATAATTTATATCAGTATATTATTTGGAATTTTGCTGAAGGACTGTTAATTTTAATCATAGACCTAAGTTTATTTATTATTAAAATTTTTTAAAATTGGAAAACTATTTCTTTCCAAATGGAATGATCATATATGTTTATATTTTTTTTATTAACATTTGTATAAATATTTCAATGGTTGTATATACATTTATTGTTATGATATTGAGACATTTTCTATTGAAGTTTAATGTATACATATTATATCTGTAGTTTATTGAAGTTTAATGTATATTATATCTGTTAGTCATGGGATGCATTTTTCCGCAATGCAAGAGCAGGAGCTTCACCAGGTGAGGCTTACATTGCACCACCATCTTTAGCAGAACCAAAACCCAATTATATTCCATTATCTTCAATTACACCTTCAGCAACTGGTAGTGCTGCTGTAGTTGGGACAACAACTGGAGTACCTGAAAAGATTATAGATGACCATGCCGCTGTCCAGGGAGTCATTCGTGCTTACCAGGTAAATATACGATTAAGTTTGGATATATTTTAATTATGACTGTATAAATTCATTTTTTGTGTAACCCTACCTAAGTAATTAATAAACGTTTTTAATCGGTCAGAAAAACTTTTGATGAAAATTTTATAATTAAATATCGTATATCAGATACCTTAAACCTGTAATTTTTTAAACAGATCAGAGGTCACAGAATTGCCAATTTAGATCCTCTAGGTATTAATGTTGCAGATAAAGAAAATGCACAAGAATTAGTTTGTCGTGGATATATGACTCAGTTCAGTAAGTTAATATCAAATTATTTGTAATTTGTATGTGTAAGTTAATATCAATTCTGTTTGTAATTTATGTGTGTCCTAATCTCACATTGAATCTGGAAATAAATCTGTGTTTTGGACTTTAAGTACATTTAGATTTCAAAATTTTTATAAAGTTTTACTGAGATGTACATTGTTGTTTCTTTAGTGTAGTAAAGAAAATCAGTATATAAATTCACCCTAATAATGTTCCTTTTTCATTGAACTGAGATTGGTTTATACTAGTCTTGGTTAATACCATAATTTTTCTTTGATCTTATTGTAACAGATGAGGAAGATAAGGACAGACATTATAAGCTGCCGCGAACAACCTTTATTGGTGGATCTGAGAAGACTTTACCTTTGAAAGAAATTATTAAAAGATTAGAAAATGCTTATTGCAAATCTATTGGTGAGTAGCGCTTCCATAAAATTGCTGTTGATAGATAAATGGCACATTTCTAAAATGTTAATGTTGAACTAGAGATATTTTAAGTTTCATTTCTCAATAAATATTCATTGTGAACTAGCGACAATTCTACTCCTAATCTGCAAGTAGACAGAACTACAAGCTTGTCATTTACTCACAACAATAATATTTGTCTTTTTATTTCTCTTTGAGGTCGATTTTGTTTGACTATTTCTAAAATGCCAAATTTTAACATCACCTTTCTTTCAGTGGAGCGAAATATTTTATTAATGATAAAGCTTCCCTCTCAAGAGAAGTCAGTTACCTTGTAATTTATATTTTACTCTCTTACTCATATCATCTTAATCACCATATGATTTTTAGAAGATATGATTCTCTTTTAATAATTCCTCACTGAGTTTTTTTTCTTTGTATTAAGAATTATTCCTACCCATGTTCTCTTTACTCTCTCTCTTTAGGTACATTTATTAAGATTTTAAATAGATCTGAATTAATCCAGTTAGAATTTATTTGACAACTATAAATATATTAAGGAAGTCACAGTGAGATGTTTTTTTTTATTATTTTTATTAATATTATTATTATTATTATTATTGGTAACAAAGGATAAATATATGTTGCTTAGGTGTAAATTTAAACAATTTATTCACACTTCATCGTTTTTACTTTTTATTTATTCATCATTTTTATTTATTATTATTGTTTTATTATTATTATTATTATTATTATTATTATTATTATTATTATTTTATTATTATTATTATTATTATTATTATTATTATTATTATTATTATTATTATTATTATTATTATTTTATAATTATTATTATTATTATTATTATTATTATTATTATTATTATTATTATTATTATTATTATTATTATTATTATTATTAATTATTATTATTATTATTATTAGGGGTTGAATTTATGTTTTTAAATTCCCTTGAACAATGCAATTGGATAAGAAAGAGATTCGAGACTCCAGGAATAATGAAAATGGACAACACTGAGAAGAGGTTGCTACTTGCTAGGCTTACAAGATCACACGGGTATGTGGAAAAATTATATATATATATATATATATATATATATATATATAATATATATATATATATAGATGTATATATATATATATATATATATATATATTGTGTGTGTGTGGGATTGTGCTTCAGTTTTTTTCTCTATATACTCTCTCTCTCTCTCTCTCTCTTTCACTACTCTTTCTTTCCTGCATATATATATATATATATATATATATATATATATATTAAAACTAGCAACAACAAACAGAGTGACTGCATCACGTCAAGAATTCTTTTATTATATTACTTACCCAAGAGACGAGAACCAAAAAATCTCCCGACAGTTTTTCTATTAAACAATTCTAGGCATGACTTTTAATATTTTGATACACATTGCCCCCTCCCCCCCAAGCATCATCAATATTACTTCTAGAGCACAAATATAAACTGTCAAAGATCTCTCCCAGACAAATGACGGCAGAAAATATCTACTAGATTGCTCTGGCATAACGAACATTATGCGCAACTTCGATACACTTTCTTTAACAGATCTCTGGACCCAACCTACAGTGGTGACAAAATAGCCTGAGGTAGCCCGTTTCTCGTAGGAGGGTAGTAGGGGCAACCTAGTAGCATATATATATATATATATATATATATATATATATATATATATATATATATATATATATATATATATATATATATATATATATATATATATATATATATATATATATATATATATATATATATATATATATATATGTTGTTATTTTTTATTTTTATTTTTTTATTTTTTTCCCATTGCAAAGTATGTGAATTTACAGCTGAAGTGTTTTTATTTATTTTCCATCCTTTCTACTGACCGTAACCATTCAAAAGCCAATTTAGTTTTTTCTTTTAACTGGAAGCTTGGGAATCTTTCCTTTTCATTTCTTTTTTTTTTTTTAAACTTGGATTCTAGTGACAAATGGCTTTTGTTAAGATAAGTTAGTTAAGTTAGTTATATTCTTAGTTTCTTGATCTCTGCAAGTTAAATATTTTCATCTTTGGAATTTTTTTTTAAATTGCATAATATCAAAAAATATTGTATTTTAAAATTCATATAAGGTGAAATTGAAGTTAATGTCACCTTTATTTGGTAAATTCAAATTGTATTTTACAATATTCCTTGCGTATATCCATCAACGGTGCGCGTGAGTTTATCTTCTAGTTTCTTTTAAATGTTAAGAGCTGAATTGTGCCATTAATATACCAATTCTGAAATTTTTTTTTATTTTATGAATTTATTTCTTCAGAATATTGTATAGTACCGTCAATGTAAGTTTACCATATTCTAGAGAAACGTCTGTAGCCAGAAACCAATTTTTTCATGATTGACTGTGTTTTTAAGCTGATAAATGTCTATAATATTTTAAATTCCTGCTTTCTTCATTAATACTTATGTAAAATCTTTTTTAAAAGGTTGCAGTGTTTTTGTTTACAATGACTTTATTCCATTGTGATGCACATTTACGTTACATTCAAATATTTCATTATCTATCTATCTATTTATCTTTTATAGGTTTGAAGCCTTTTTAGCCAGAAAATTTTCCTCAGAAAAAAGATTTGGGCTCGAAGGTTGTGAAATTTTGATCCCTGCTATGAAGCAAATAATTGACAAGTCCACCTCAGCTGGCGTCGAGTCATTCGTCATGGGAATGCCTCACAGAGGCCGCCTGAATGTGCTTGCCAATGTTTGTAGGAAGCCTCTGGAGCACATTTTCACTCAGTTTGCTGGACTTGATACTGGAGATGAGGTAAAATTTCAGATTTTCATAGTTAGGATATTTTTGCGAAATTTTTTCAAGTTTATCGATGAATAGAAGGACTGGAGAAAATTAAGTCCTTTTTAATTACTCCTATTAATTCACTTTTGTTAGTGATATAGTTCCATTTTTAATTTTGCTCTTTAAGTAGTAGAAAACTTTTATTAATCCTAATATTTGTGTATATTTTTACTGTAGGGATCTGGAGATGTGAAGTACCATTTGGGGACTTACCAAGAAAGATTGAATCGAGTAACAAATAAAAATATTAGACTGGCGATTGTGGCAAACCCTTCTCATTTGGAAGCTTGTAACCCCGTTGTTCAAGGCAAGACGAGAGCAGAACAATTCTATCATGGGGATTCAGAAGGAAAGAAGGTAGAGATTGGAAAGAAGGTAGAAATAGTATCGTTAATATAAGTACAAATTTTTTTTTTTTTTTTTAATTATTTCCCCAAGTTAGAGTAACTAATAATCAAGATGATTTCTAGCATATTGTTAGACTTACCTTCCATAGTTTGCAATTGAAGTTTCTGAAAGCCTTCAAAAATTTTCATATAACAAACGTTTAGCTTATTTTATTTTGAAACTTAAAAGTTTTATTTAAGAGAGTAATTTTCGATATAAAATTCAGTTGGTTCATCGTTCATCTCATTAATATATATATATATATATATATATATATATATATATATATATATATATATATATATATATATATATATATATAATATATATATATATATGCTATATATATATATATATATATACTCATGCACCGGAAACAGGAAAGTAGTAGAAGAATATGACGCAAGTTGAAAAAGAAAGCCCAGCCTTGCCACCCCCTTTATACCTTTTAGTGATGAAATCCACCCTAGAGCTTCACGGATCGTGACGGACCCTCACTATGGCATCTCGTCAATGTAGGGTTCATCCCCCTTGGCCCAGGTGTGCCACAACCATACCCCCCTCACAAAACCTCGCCATTCATTCATATTTTGCACCTTTCTTCTCGCCTCTGCCAAACTTACATTCCTCTCCTCCAGACATTCCTTTACTGACTCAATCCTATTTTTCTAAGGTCTCCCGAAGAAAAAGTGAATGATTTAATTTCACTAGTAGAGTGAAGCACGGATGTGTGATGTCTCCATGATTATTTAATTTGTATATGGATGGGGTGAAGAAAGAATTAAAGGTGTGGGTTTCAGGGGTGGGAATTAGATTAATGGCGAATGGAAGAGAGTGGAGAGTGCCCTGAGTACGCAGATGATTTGATTTTGTATGGTGAATCTGGAGAAAGTTTGCGATGGTTGGTAGTGGGGTTTGAAAGTAAATGTAGATAAGAGTAACGTGATGGCGGTAGTTAAGAAGAGTCTGCAGTGTGAAATCCTATTGGACGGTAGGCAACTAGAAGTAGTACCCGAGTTTAAAAATTTATGCTGTATATTGGATGTTGATGAAAATGGGAACATGATGCAGTGTAGTAGGTAAGTTGTGGGTGGTAGGAAGGTGGCTGGTTCAATTAAATCCTTTGTGAACGTAAGGGAACTAAGTCTTGAGTGATCTAGGGTTCTGCTACTTCTGCATGAGGGTGTTTTGCTACCGGTGTAAATGTGTAGTACCTAAACTTTGGTGTGGAATAAGGGGTATGTATCTAAGGTGCAGTCTGTTTAGATGGATATTCTTAAGGGCGTGTCAGATATGAGAATAATTGACAAAATTAGGAATGAACGTGTTAAGGAACTGTGTTGTGTGAAGAAAGGCATGAATGAGAAAATAAATGTGTATTAAGATGATATGGTTATATGGAAAGGATGGATGATAGTCGTTTGGTTAAGCAGTTATATAGAGTCAAGTGTGTTAGGAGTCGACCGTCTGGGAGTCCAAAGAAAAAGTTGGTTGAGTCAGGGATAAAAGGAATATGAATTTAGTACAAGCGAGAGGATTGGTGCTTAATAGGAGTAAATGATGTGGTTTTGTGATTAATCTTGAAGCTTAAGGGCAGATTCTGGTCTTAACAGTTTCAAGGGTATGAGGAGAAGTTGTGGGGTGGGGGTTGGGGTCTTTCCTCCTCTTCGACTCCGGTCATGGTCTTCTATTTAGCTATTTTGTTTCAGGTGCTTGTTTGAGTACCTCACTACCCCACCCCCAGTTTTGGGGAACAATGGAGCAGCTAATATATATATATAAAAATATATATATATATATATATATATATATATATATATATATATATATATATATATATATATATATATATACTTATATATATATATATATATATATATATATATATATATATATATATATATATATATATATATATATATATATTAGGTACTTTCGATCTTGTTACACGGTGATGCTGCTTTCTCTGGCCAAGGAATCGTCTACGAGACCTTCCATCTTTCTGATTTGCCCGACTACACAACCCACGGCACAATCCATATCGTCGTAAATAATCAAATCGGGTTTACAACAGATCCTAGATATTCAAGATCCTCTCCTTATTGCACTGGTACGAAAAACATTTGTATTTAGTTGTAAGGAATGTTGCTTTGTATTTCAAATGAAATAATGACGTATCAAAATATGTTTGAAATAAATTCATTGTTTTGCTTTAGTGGCAAGTGATATAGTTTAAAATTTTATTTCATTTTTGTATTTATTTCATTTCACTTATTAATTTTGCATGTTTTGCTTATTTAATACTTTTACGATGAAGGTATTTGATGTTTTTTTATTTCAAAGTTATGCGCGCGAAACGACTTTTGCATATTGTTTATAGATCACATTAATCCTGATGCAGAAATATGATTCATTGACAAATCGTCATAGACAAGAAACGTTTATCCATGTTTTATTTGATATATTTTAAATTGTTGATTAATTTGACAAAGCAATACTAAAGATATTTTTTCTGTCAGATTCTGATAGTTTGAGTAGGATGTATGAATGTTAAGACTTGTTATATAGGCCATAATACCTAGGTTGCATTTGCTTTTCCATAGTAGAATTTACCGTATAAATTAACATTGTACTTTGATATATTATTTATCTTCCTCCTTTCCAAAAATTGTGGGTGAGGTGCGTAACATACACTGGAAACAAAAGTTACTAAAAGAATATGACGTAGGTCGAAAGGAAAAAAAAACACTCCTACCATCCTCTCGTACCCTTAAATGAAAGCCCGTCTCAGTAAAAAGAAAAATCCACCCTAGGATGGATTGATTTGATTTATTACATCTGGCTGTTAGCCAAATAGTGATTTCTTTTTCACTCAAATTTTTTTTTGGTTTTCAAATAGTCTGTAGACCTCAAACGACTATGTACACTCTGCCTGTTTTTAGTTTGTTTTTTTTTTTCAAATTTCAGTGCACAAAGCATTATAATAGCAAACCTAAGTAATTTTAATACAGACGATACCTCAATTGATTTCATGAATCATTTTTATTTAAAAAGAATGCTTTGATTACCATTTTATTTTTTTTCCAGATGTTGCTAGAGTAGTAAATGCTCCTATATTCCATGTGAATGCAGATGATCCAGAAGCGGTAATGCACGTTTGCAATATAGCGTCAGAATGGCGAACAACATATCATAAGGTATGAAGCCGGTTTTGTTAAAAATTTTAATCCCTAATATCACTTTCATTTTTTTACTCCTCTGCTATTAGGCTACTGGAAATATGTGTTATCAGAAAAAGATGTTTAAAGCGTAGTTTAAAATATTAATCCTTTCTGATATAAATATTTCCATAAAAATTTGCCAATTATGAATCTAAACCCATGTATTTAAAGTTAATTTTAACAATTTCCATGTTTATATTTTTAAACAAAAGTGTATATTAGAGACTAAGATATTAGTTATAAAAGTTTTATTTTTACGTATTAAATAACAAACAGGCAAAAATTTTGTTCACCTAACTCTCAAACGCCTAATCATTACGCCAGCTTAATATGTATGTTTAAAATATATTCCTCTTTTATATTATCCTCAGTTATTCACTTACAAACTTGTTAATTTTTTTTTCTATGTGGGTAGGATGTGGTAATTGATTTGGTTTGCTATCGTCGCAATGGTCATAATGAGATAGATGAACCCATGTTTACCCAACCCCTCATGTACCGAAAAATCAGAAGTTTGAACCCTGTTGTAGAAAAGTATGCCAGTCAGTTGATGGAGGAGAAGGTCGTAACCAAAGAGGAAGTACAGGTATTTTGTTATTAGCATTAAAATTACATAGTATTTCTTGTAGTTCTGAACTAAAATTTGGTTTAAAGTAGTTATGAATATTAGTTTATTCAGTTTATTTTTGTTGATTTTGTTTAGGAAGTAAAAGCCAAATATGAAAAGATTTTGGATGACTCTTATAAAAATGCCCAAACTATTACGCAAGTTTTTAATAAGCATTGGCTTGATTCCCCTTGGTCTGGGTTTTTCGAAGGCAAGGATCCACTGAAAGTTTCACCTACAGGAGTTCATGAAGACACCTTGGTTCACATTGGCAAAAAATTCTCCGCTGCACCTCCCAATGCCAGTGATTTTGAGATTCATAGAGGAGTTCAGCGTATTCTTAATGGTAATTTGTGGCGCATTTTGTTTCTTGCATGAAAATTTCCATGTTTTCTTTTGTTCAAAAGATGTTTTTATTTAAAAACTTTTGTATATTTTTTTATGTGTATTAAACTTTAGCTAGAATGGATATGGTTAATCAAAGAGTTGCTGACTGGGCAATGGCAGAGGCTATGGCTTTCGGTTCTCTCTTGAAAGAAGGAACTCATGTTAGACTGTCTGGTCAGGATGTTGAGAGAGGAACTTTCTCTCATCGTCATCATATTTTGCATCATCAAAAGGTAGGGATAATGTGTTAAACGCCAATCAGTTTTATAATTGTGTTTGTGTTTTTTTTTAATGTCTGCATTCTTGCATAAATATAGTTAGATAATAAATATGTAGTCTACTAATTCGAAATATCTTTATATTTTTAAGTAGTTTTTGTGTAGTTTTAATTATTATGCAAAAAACTCTTTGAATCGAAAATTGTTTTTGGTAGAATAGATTTTAACTACTGAGTTAAATGGATTTTATTCTTTGAAAAATACTTTTTTATTAATATAAAACATCTGAGCTCCTTTCTTTGAGGAGGAATGTGAAAGAACCCAATTGAAAGCAGCTTACAAGCAAATAGTTGTCCCCTCAATATCACGGGAAGGAAGTGAGGTTTGTTATCATAAAAAATATATTCAGTTAATGAGAGGTTTTCCCCCTGAACCCTAATGTTCCTCTCGTGACAGTTATTAATTCTCTACTGTAACGATCCGGTACTTTGTTAAGAGTGTTTTTTTTTCCAATTCCTACTAAGTACTAATAGTTTAAAGGTGTTTAATGGCCAAACATACGAATATTTATTTTAATTATTGTTCGATTCTAAACTGTAACATAGTTTCATTTTCTTCAGATTGACAAATCCAAGTAACATATCTTATTTACTTTAGGTTGACAAATCCAAGTACAACATCCTGGCGAATTTGTATCGTGATCAAGCCCCATACACTGTTTGTAATTCATCCCTATCCGAATACGGCGTACTAGGTTTCGAACTTGGATTTTCCATGACAAATCCTAATGCATTGGTCCTGTGGGAAGCACAATTCGGTGACTTCAATAACACGGCGCAGTGTATAATTGATCAATTTTTATCATCTGGTCAAACTAAATGGATTCGGCAATCTGGTCTTGTTATGCTTTTACCACACGGTATGGAAGGAATGGTAAGAACTTTTATTTCCTAAGTGTTCTGATTCATAGAAATATGTTTTTGAAGTTTTAAGTTATTTAATTTTTTTATCAATTTAAAACCTGCACGAACCAGTAAGCGATTAAGGGGAACATTAAATAAGAATATGGAACAGATGGCAAAACTAATTAGTAAAAGTTATTAGATTGTAAATCTTCCTGTGGATTTGTGTTATTATCTGTTGTTAATAATTATTTAATTTTTAAAGGAGATATGAATTTAGAAAGGAAATAAAGTTTATATGGCGTAAATGAAATTTATATAAAAAAAGCCATATTAAAGGAGGTTTATTTTCGTGAAACATGTTAGATTAAAACCTTACAAAGGAGGTACTGCAACTTAAACCAGAGTTGCAGATAAAAATATGAATCCTTAATTAATAATATTAATTAATGAAAATTAATAATAATTAATAAGAAATAATATCGAGTGGCATAAAAATTGGCAAACTACCAAGAATAACCTCCTCTTGATTCACTCTTTTTAAAGTAATATTAACCATATGAACTGTCTAATGCCTATGGTTACTTTAAGAAAGTGTTTTATTATTATTATTATTATTATTATTATTATTATTATTCATTAAGATATATTTGTTGGATTTTTATACTTTGGCTTTACCAGCAGTTGAATTAAAGGAGAGTTGTTCATTTCATTATTATTATTATTAGTAGTATCAGTAGTAATAATAATTGTAATAGTTAATAACCTAGTTTAAATATTTTCAGGGTCCTGAACACTCGAGCGCTCGCCTTGAGAGATTTCTTCAGATGACCTCCGACGATCCTGACGTACTCCCTTTCGTATTTTAACATCCTTCCATCTATATATATATATATATATATATATATATACTATATATATATATATATATATATATATATACCTATATATATATATATATATATATATATATATATATATATATATATATATATATATATATATATATATATATATATATATATATATATATGCTATATATATATATATAAACACAACATTCCTTTATCCCTATGCAGGGGTAACACGGATGGACCACAGGAAATCGAACTTTAAGGCCGGCTAGCACAAATTTACTTTTCTCGCAGTCGGTTGAATTCTTACCCCCCCAGGTAGATAAAACCAGCTGCTACGCGGTTTGAACCAGCGTCCTCTCGTATGAGGTGGCGACTCAACCTCCTGCCTGACGACAGTCGAATCATATATATGCTATATATATATATGTATATATATATATATATATGCTTAACTATACTATATATATATATATATATATATATATATATATATATATATATATATATGCTATACTACTATATATATATATATATATATATATATATATATATATATATATTGTTCCTCCCTTCTGACCACAATACATTTATTGATCATGTAACTTGCAGAAATTTGTGGCTTTTATTGATGAAAAAAACAGTTACCAGATTAAGATCTTATCCCAAATGTCTTAAGAAATAAAACTTAATATACTATTTGTTCCATTCTAAATTATTAGACCTGCAACAGTTTTGCTTAAGTATTTGAATATGTTTGACTCAATTGAGAAGTTACTTGTTTGGGTGTTCTTTTTAATATTGCCTCAAATAATTTGTCACTTAAAAAAAAATAAATTTGGGTATTTTATTCAGGAAGGAATCATAAATAGATTAATATTTTGTGAATTTTTAAGAGAAAGAGTTAGTCAATGTCACAAATCTTGCTTTTGTTTTATACATATTTAAAAAGACGAAGATCAGTTGAAGGGAAAGGAAATTAAAATATCATTGATGAGGAATTTTACTTTGTGTATTCAAATTGATCAGTCATTATTATTATTATTGTTATTATTATTATTATTATTATTATTATTATTATTATTATTATTAGGTTGCAAACTGTTCAACTCCAGCGAATTATTTCCACATCCTCCGACGTCAAATTATGCTTCCTTTCCGTAAACCCTTGGTCCTAATGACTCCTAAATCTCTCCTGCGTCACCCTGAAGCCAAATCTTCATTTGATGAAATGAATGACGGAACAAGTTTCTTAAGGTTTGAATTTTAAAACTTTTGGTTTGAAAAATGTTTGATTTATTTATTGTTTTAACTAGGGTTGGCTGAGACGTGCCGGTGCTGTGCGGTACAGGGGGGAAAAAGTTTTAATTTTTTTATTTAAATATAAAATTTTCGACCTTCGTGTTGTTTACAATGTCCTAATAGAAGAGTATTTAATTACAGTGTGTAATAATCAATAATTACTACACTTTTATATCATCTATTGCATTAACATTTCAAAATACTCATTGGTCGCAAAGTTGATGAGATTATTAATTTTGTGTCATGGTCAAAAGAAGGTAAAAAGAGCCCTGGTTTAACATCTTTGTTTTCTAAGCACTTTAACCATCGTAGTGTATTTATTTACTTTGTTGTATGCTTTTAGATTAATCCCCGAAAGTGGTCCTGCTTCTCACAATCCTGATGAAGTTGAAAGACTAATCTTTTGCTCTGGGAAGGTCTATTACGATATTTTGGCTGCAAGGAGAGAGAAGGAGTTGGACTTCAAAAGTTTTGGTTCGAATGCTCCGATTGAATTGTACTCTGTCCTAGAGGATATATAAGTATATATTATATTTAAATGTATTTCTATATACATTTGCTTGCATATATATTCGTAAACATATTGTAATTCTTATAGTTGGTTTCTGCAAAAGTAAAATGCTTTCTGAAAGCTGTCAGTTGAAAAAACTTAATATGTGTGTGTATATATGTTTCACCACTAGTCCCTCTTTCTATAAATACACCACCTTCGCTCCTATTGGTAAATCTGACCACAACCTTATATCTCTTAACTTTAATACTTTCTCTCCAATAGCTCCATCCTGCCCTATGCGTTTTTTCTGGCACTTTGATCGGGGTGATTGGGGGGCCTTGCGTCGCTTCTACGCTAACTATAATTGGAATGACTGCTTTGACTCTGATGACGCTTCGGCTTCTGCCACTAAGGTGGGAACTGTAATCGTTGACGGGATGAGCAGGTTCATTCCTTCTTCGACTAAATCTTTTTCTCCTCATAATCCATGGTTCGATCGTGCCTGTTATCTGGCCATTCAGGCTAGAGAGCAGCGCTTATGGGGGGTGGAAAAATTCTCGTTCTCCTATCACTCTCGCTAATTTCCCATTCATTAATCATTGCAGATGCTGCTCCCAGGGCAGCTGTCAGGGTTCAGCCCATCAAGTTGCCTGGCCTCTTGGGGTTCTCCTGGCCAGATCTTCCAGCTCTTGCAGAACATCTAGCAGCCCTGCAGATTATACTGCTCTCCTCTTGATTTCGTCAGATGTCTGGCTGCCCAGCTCTCTCCCAGTTTGGGCAGTCTACCGTTCTCCTGCACCTCCAACTCATTGGATTTTGTGACCTCCACTCTCCAACCTCTCCCTCTAAGCATCTATGCCACGCCTATATGGTACATTTGATCAGGTGCATGGACTCCTACAGGATCTACAACGTTAGGAAGGCGGGGGCCCGGATGGCATCTCCCCGAGTTTTGAGGTAGTGCTTCTGAGATTGCGCCCTCTTCGGCCCCTCGCTATATTCTCTATGTCTCATTTTTAGCACTTTCCTCAGTGTTGGAAGCATGCACATGTCCAACTTATAAAAAGGAAGCCTCTCTGATCCTTCTAACTATCGCCTTATAGCTCTCACCTGTATTCTATCTATGATCTTTAAAACAATTCCTAACTCTCACTTCTTAGACCATATGAATCTTATTCACTTTTTCCGATCGCCAGTACGGCTTTCGGCGTTCGAGGTCTACGAGCGATAAACTTTCCTATATAACCGATTTATGGTTTCCGCCCTTAGAACTATGGGAGACTTGCGTGGTGGCGCTTGACATATCAAAGCATTTGACCGGGTATGGCACGCGTCCTGCTCTCCAAGCTCCCCTCCTTTGGGTTCCCTCCCTTCTCTTTGCTTACTTATGTTTGGTTTTCTTTCAAGTCGCTCAATATCGACTGGTTGATGAAGCAACATCTTCTTCTTTCTGTTAATAGTGGTGTTCCTCAGGGTTCTGTCTTATCTCCTACTTTATTCTTACTTTTCATTAATGATCTTCTCACCTGCACATCTAACTCTATCCACTCATATGCCGATGACTCGACCCTTCATTCTTCAACTCATTTCAATTATGCTTCCTCTTTTACTTCTAGAATTGCTTCTCGTCTTAATCTTTCCGATTCTATTTTCGCTGATCGGATAGAATTTCCGATTGGGAGTCGTTTCAACCTTGTGCAATTTAATAATTCTTTAAAAACTCAACTTCTACAATCTCCCTCTCTAAAACACCTTCTTTCCCACATCTCTTTCGACGGTTCTCTCGTCTCTCCTGTTGACAATATAAACATCCACTTGGCCTTAACATAAACAAAAAATGTCTTGGAAGCCTCACATCACAACGAAGTTTGCTAGGGCGGCCTCAAAAGAAACTGGGAGTTCTGTTTAGACTGCAGATTTTTCCTCTTCTCAGATTACTCCAACTATACAGGAGGTCTCATCCGCGCCCTTGTATGGTACCTGTTCTCATATCTGGGGGCTCTGGTTTCACCCGGCTTTTGAACGGGGTCGAGTCAAAAGCCAAAGGCTTATAAGCTGTTCTGTACTTTCCAGTTCATGACCCTCTATCTTTGCTGCGCGATGTTGGTACTTTATCTCTTTTTTTCTATAGGTACCCGCAGTGGGCAGGGCCCGAGAAAACTGACCACTCTCGCACCACCACCTTTACTACGCCCTCGCAGCATAATAAGTGCTGTGTCTGCGCACGTGTTTGTGTTGATGTAGGTAACTCAGGTTAGTTCTTCTTGGTGCTTGCTTCTTTCCTGCCACATCTGTTCTGTGGAATTCTCTTCATCTTCTGTGTTTCCTCCTGCTGAAAGTAATCTCCCTCACTTTAAAGCCTGCGTCTGTGCTCATCTGCGTAATTTACGCTAGCGGTTGAAATTTTAGCGTGCAACCTCCTAGATTAGGGCTCTGCCGTGAGTGGTGGTGAAAACTGTTAAAAAAAATATTTTGATTTAGATATATAACAACCTTATATATATATATATATATATATATATAATATATATATATATATATATATCTCTATAACTGCTGCTGCTATATATATATATATATATATATATATATATATATAATCACGTTAGTGATATATCCCACCTGGGCGGGGATGAGTACCCATTGACGATTTACCATAGTGAGGGCCCGTCGCGGTCCCATGACTCTAGGGTGGATTTTCTGTGGGGCGATGACGAGTTTTTCACTAATTAATGGTACAGAGGGGGCGGTGAGGCTGGCTTTCTCTTCGACATTTGTCATATTCTCCTACTGCTTTTCTTTTCCGATGCTTGGCACACCTTACTCCCCAGTCTTGGGAGAAGAGGTAGTAACATAAGAAAAGAAAGAAAGAGAAAAGAAAGATATATATATATATATATATATATATATATATATATATATATATACTCTATATATATATATATATATATATATATATATATATATATATATATATATATATTATATATATATATATATATATAATCTTATATATATATATATTATGTAGTGAGGGGGAGGTAATGGGTAGAGTGAGAAAGTTGAAATATGGTAAATCTGCAGGTATAGATGAAATTACTAGTGAAATGATCAAGAGCAGGCGAGATGGTGATTGATTGGATTTGGAAGTTGTGTAATCAAGCGTTACGGAGGGTATAGTTCCAAAGGGATTGGAGGAGAGCGAATAGTACCCTTGTATAAAGGGTAAGGGAGAAAAAGGGAACTCTGTAGATGTTATGGGGGAATAAGTTTATTGAGTGTTGTAGGGAAGATATATGCTGGTATTTTTGGTCGAGTGCGTCGAGGTGACTGAGGGGACTTCGTTGGTGAGAAGCAAGGTGCGTTTTAGGAGTGGTAGAGGATGTGTGGATCAAATCTTTACATTGAAACAAATGATTGAGAAAATGAGGGAGAAGAAGAATAAATTATATTTAGGTTTTATGGATTTACAACAGGCGTATGATAGAGTTAATAGGGAAGCCTTATGGCGGGTATTAGTGATTTATGGTGTTGGTGGTAGGCTTCTGAATGGAATCAAAAGTATGTATGACGATAGTGAAGCGTGTGTAAGAATAAATGGTGTCAATGGTGAGTGGTTTAGGATTAATAGCGGGGGGGAGACGGGGTTGTGTTATGTTTCCCTTGGTTATTAAATGGGTATATGGATGGGGTTATGAAAGAATTCGAATTGGGGATGGGGAGGGAAATGGTGTTAGAATGATGGAGAATGGAGAAAGATGAGTGGAGGGTGCCCTACCTATTGTATGCGGATGATTTGGTTCTGTGTGGCGAGTCTGAAGAGAGTTTGAGAGGATTGGTGGAGAGATTTGGCAGGGTATGTAAAAGGAGGGGTTTGAAAGTAAACGTAGATAAGAGTAAGGTTATGGTTGTGAGTGAGGACAGTCCTCAGTGTGAAGTTATGTTAGATGATGAGCAGCTGGAGCAAGTGTCTGAGTTTAAATATTTAGGGTATGTGTTGGATGAGAAGGGAAGAAGGGAACGGACGATGCAGAGTGTAGTAGGAAAGTTGTGAATAGCAGGAAGGTGGCTGGTGCAATTAAATCGTTGGTGAATGTAAAGGGACTAAGTCTTGAGTGCGCTAGGATCTTACATGAGGGTATGTTGTTACCTGTGTTATTGTATGGTAGTGAGACTATGGTCTGGAATAAGAAGTATAGATCTAAAGTTCAATGTGTTCAGATGGACAATCTTAGGGGCATGCTAGGTGTGAGAAGAATTAATAAAGTGAGGAATGAACACATTAGGATTAGAGAGTGGTGTGGTGTGAAGAAAGGGGTAAATGAGAGAATAAATGAAAGTATGTTGAGATGGTTTGGTCATGTGGAAAGGATGAATGAAAGTCGGTTGGTTAAGCGGATGTATAGTGGGAGTGTGTTGGGAACCGACCGGCTGGGAGACCGAAGAAAGTGGATTGAGTCGGTGAACGAATGTCTGAAGGAGAGAAATGTGAGTTTGTAGAGGCGAGAAGAAAGGTGTATAACAGGAGTGAATGGCGGGGGATTGTGAGGGGGTATGGTTGTGGCCCACCTGGGCCAGGGGATGAACCCTTACATTGACGATTTACCATAGTGAGGGTTCGTCGCGGTCCTATGATGCTCTAGGGTGGATTTTCTGTCTGTGACGAGCTCTCACTAATTAATGGTACAGAGGGGGCGGTAAGGCTGGGCTTTCTTTTCGACGTTTGTCATGTTCTCCTACTGCTTTTCTTTTCCGATGCTTGTACAGCACCTTACCCCCAATCTTGGGGCAAAGAGGAAGGTGAAGAAAGAAAGAAATATATATATATATATATGGTCATGTGGAATGGATGAATGATAGTCGGTTGGTTAAGCGGATGTATAGTGGTGAGTGTGTTGGGAATTGACCGGCTGGGAGACCGAAGAAAAAGTGGATTGAGTCAGTAAAGGAATGTTTGCAGGAGAGAAATGTGAGTTTGGCAGAGGCGAGAAGAAAGGTGCATGATAGGAGAGAATAGCGGAGTGTTGTAAGGGGGTATGGTTGTGGCCCACCTGAGCCAGGGGATGAACCCTACACATGACGATTTACCATAGTGAGGATCCGTCGCGGTCCTGTGAAGCTCTAGGGTGGATTTTCTGATTGCGACGAGTTCTTACTAATTAATGGTACAGAGGGAGCGGTAAGGCTGGGCTTTCTTTTCGACATTTGTCATATTCTCCTACTGCTTTTCTTTTCTGATGCTTGTAGCGCACCTTATTCCCAATCTTGGGAAAAAAAGGTAGATGAAGAAAATATATATATATATATATATATATGTGTGTCATAATTAATATAATATCTATAGATTACTTATATATAGCCTTAATAATATATATATATACCAATAATAATATAGCATAAATATCTAAATAAATATTTATGTATAACTGCTATATATTCTTTCTTTCTTTCTTTCTTCACCTTCCTCTTTGCCCCAAGATTGGAGGTAGGTTCTGTACAAGATTCCGAAAGGAAAGGCAGAAGTAGGAGTACATGACAAACGTCGAAAGAAAGCCCAACCTTACCGCTCCCCTCTGTACCATTAATTGGTGAGGAGCTCGTCACAGACAGAAAATCCACCTAGAGCATCAACCGCGCGGACCCTCACTATGGTAAATTGTCAATGAAAGGGTCATCCTGGCCCAGGTGGAGCCACAACCATGCCCCATACAAACCCGCCATTCTCTCCTATCATGCACCTTCTGCCAAACTCACATTTCTCTCCCTTCAGACATTCGTTTTTCACCGACTCAATCCACTTTCTCTGGTCTCCCAGCCGGTCGGCCTTTACTCACCACTATACATCCGCCAACCTACTATCATTCATCCTTTCCACATGACCAAACCATCTCAACATACTTTCATTTATTCTCTCATTTACCCCTTTCTTCACACCACATAACTCTCTAATACGTTCATTCTCATTTTATCAATTCTTCTCACACCTAGCATGCCCCTAAGATTGTCCATCTGAGAACACATTGAACTTTAGATCTATACTTCTTATTCCAGACCATAGTCTCACTACCATACAATAACACGGGTAACAACATACCCTCATGTAAGACCCTAGCACACTCAAGACTTAGTCCCTTTGCATTCACCAACGATTTAATTGCACCATACACCTTCCTGCCATTCACAACTTTCCTACTACACTCTGCATCATCCGTTCCCTTCTCATCCAACATATACCCTAAATATTTAAACTCAGACACTTGTTCCAGCTGCTCACCATCTAACATAACTTCACACCGAGGACTGTCCTCACTCACAACCATAACCTTACTCTTATCTACGTTTACTTTCAAGCCCCTCCTTTATACACACCCTACCAAATCTCTCTATCAATCCTCTCAAGCTTCAGATTCATCACAGGAGCAAATCATCACATATAATAGGTGAGGGCACCCACCACTCAACTCCATTCTCCACCATTCTAACACCATTTCCCTCCCCCCCCCCTCAAATTCTTTCATAACCCATCCATATACAAATTGAATAACCAAGGAGCATAACACAACCCTGTCTCACTCCGCTATTAATCCTAAACCAATCACCATTGACACCATTTATTCTTACACACGCTTCACTATCGTCATACATACTTTTGATTCCATTCAGAAACTTTCCACCAACATCATATATGACTAACACCTGCCATAGAGCTTTCCTATTAATCCTATCGTACGCCTGTTGCAAATCCATAAAACCTAAATACAATTTATTCTTCTTCTTCTCCCTCATTTTCTCAATCATTTGTTTCCATTGTAACATTTGATCCACACATCCTCTATGCTCCTAAACGCACCTTGTTCTTCACCAATCAGTCCCTCAGTCACTCGACGCACTCTTTCGACCAAAATACCATATATATATACAACACTCAATAAACTTATTCCCCTATAATTTCTACAGTTCCCCTTTTTCTCCCTTACCCTTATATAAGGGTACTATTACTGCTCTCCTCCAATCCCTCGGAACTATACCCTCCATAAACGCTTTGTTACACAACTTCCAAATCCAATCAATCACCATCTCGCCTATGTACTTTTGATCATTTCACTAGTAATTTCATCTATACCTGCAGATTTCATTCTTCAACTTTCTCACCCTACCATTACCTCCTCCTTTACTAATAACCTCATCCCCAGATACCTATTCCTTCTTGCGCCATCAATCCGTCAATGTATATGTATATATATATATATATATATATATATATATAATATATATAATAATAATATATATATATATATATATATATATATATATATATAATAATATATATATATATATATATATATATATATAATCTTCTATATATATATAAAAAATATACATATATATATATACATAAATCAATATATAAAAATATATAAATACATAACTATATAACAAGCTGTCTCTATACATATATGTCCATATACAACAAAACTCAATATATATATATATATATATATATATATATATATATATATATATATATTTACACTCAAATACTTTATATAGTTGATCAATTATTTATAATTTAATTATATTTAAGAATTATAATTTAAATATATTTAAATATATATAATCAATATATATATATCTTTATACACCATCAATATATATATATATATATATATATATATATATATATATATATATATATAATATATATATATAACAATAATAATAACATATTATATAACCAGCAGCAGCAACAATATATATATATGTAACAACAATAACTCTAACAACAATATGTATATATATATAGATATACACCATCAATATATATATATATATATATATAATATATATATATATATATATATATATATATATATATATATATATATATATATATATATATATATATATATCTTTTAATAATTTATCTCTTCTTTAATATACATATAACTAATATATATATATATATGTATATATATATATATATATATATATTTCGCCCCAAAATATTCTTGTGGGCGATGTTTTAGTTAAGGCTCTTGTTTAGTAAAAGTCGCTAATCTGCTGCTTCTCAATTTTATTATACAAAATCATTCAACGGAAATGTTAAATTCAATCAATTTTGCTTAGATATATTATTCCAGGTAATAGGTCCGCTATAAAAGGTGCCTAAAAACCAGAATAAAAATAATAAATAAAAATCCAAAGAGGGCAGTCAAAAAAATACATTTAAACCTTTTGTGAAAAAGATTATTATAACAAAATATTTAAGCAAATTTTCTCACAAATTTATGACATAAAATATTGACCATTAAATTTAAGATAAGTGAAAATAAAGGTATCTTTTCGTGATAAAAAAATTACATTAAGGAAATAAATTTCAAATAAATAAATCTTAAAACAAGTTATCTTAAAAGTTTATAAAAAAAATGACACGTTAAATTTAAAATTAAAATTGAAATGAAATTCTCTTCTCGATAAGATACATCAATTGAAATGAATTTATTGAAACAAAAATTTGGAGCCAAGTTAATATATAAATTTACAAACAATATATAAAAGATTCTAAGTTGAAAATTTTATTTGTGGCTGAAGTGTAGAGTGTAGATGGAAGTGTAAGTTATATCATAGTTTAAAAATAGATTCCAATAGCAAGTGGTATGTTCCAAAAAAACGAGGGTGGAGAGCTTGAAAAAAAAATGACAAAAAAGGGGGGGGGGGAAATGGGCAGTAATAAGCATAATATTCTTTAGGAGTGCAAAGGATGTTTAAAGGGGGAAAATTATATAAAATAAAATCTAAAACTAAAGAAAATATATTCAAGCAAAAGTCCAGGATCGCGTGCAATAATTTATTTGTCTTTATTATTATTATTATTATTATTATTATTATTATTATTATTATTATTATTATTATTATTATTATTATTATTATTATTATTATTATTTGTGGGAAGAAGGAAGTTATCAATATTGTGGTTCTTTAGGCTATTATAATTAAGGGTCTCTCTTTAGACTATCGAAAAAAAGAATTAAAAAAGGCCAGGAAATATTCTCAAAAGAAAACTCTACAATAAAAGTTTAGGATAAAAATTGAATTTTACTGTTTTCTTAAAAATTAAATAAAGGAAATAAATCTTTAAAAATTCAAAAAAAAATGGAAAAGGGAATTGAGAAAAAATTTTAAATGTTCCAACGAGATAATTTGTAGACGAAAATTTTTTTTATAATACCAAAGAAAAACTGTTAAACTATAATATTACGACGGAATGTAAAGGTTATTATTGTGTGGAAGAGTAAATGTATAAAACCAAATAAAATTTTGAACTCACCAGAAATCACAAATGAGGACACTTTTTTAATGTATAACTACTCGGTAGCATTGATAGAGAAAGAATGATTTTGGGAAATCTAAAGGAATTACTTTTGGGGTTGAGAAGGGCGAAAAAAGAGGGGGATTGATATGGGACTTTAGTTTCCAAATGATAGCGGAGTTTATGAATAAATATGATAGCCAGAAGCAAATAATTAAATGAGGTACAAGCGGACTTTGAGTATTAGATAAACGATTTTGAAGCCTTCGTGAGAGAAAAAAAATAAATATAGAAGAAAGAAAATAGTGATATAAAATTTATCTGAAAGTCTTCAGATTGAAGATAAAACTGATAATGGAAAGGAAAAATAGGTATCTCTATTTTTTCTTTTCATAATTTCTTTAACAGATAAATCCTGTTATATATATATATATATATATATATATATATATATGTATAATAATAATAATAATAATAATATATGTAATAATAATAATATATAATAACTTAATATATATAATAATAACCAATATATATATATATAATAATAATATATGACTAACTCTTTATATAATAATATATATATATAATATATAAATCTTTATATATATATATATATATATATATATATATATATATATATCGGCCACCTTCTCTCCCCAAATACTCACGCAATATTCATGCCGAGAGCAAGGCAGCACCCCTTGTGATGAGAGGGCAACGCAAGGGTAGTGAAATGCGAGAGGTTAACTTCCCCGAGCATCGGCCTCTGTAGTACCTATAGAAAAGAGATAGTGCGGCAACGTCACGTCGCATAGATAGAAGGTCAAGGGAGTTTGAAAGAAGGGGACAGTTTAGTAGTCTCTTAGCTTTATGACGAAACCAGCTTAATATACTCTCATTTATTCTCTCATTCAATCCTTTCTTCACACTGCACAGCTCCATCACATTCATTCTTCATTTTATCAATTTTTCTAACACCCAACACGTCCCTAAAATTATCCGTCTGAACAGGCTAAGTCTCAGATCTATACCTCTTATTCTGTACCATAGTTTCGCTGCTGTACTTTAACGCCGGTTACAACATAACCCTCATGCAGAATTGTAGGCTTACTCAAGACTTTAGTTCCTTTGCATGCAGCAAAGATTTAATTGTACCAGCCACCTTCCTACCACTCACAACTTTCAATGTACTACATTGCATCATTCGTTCCCTTTTCATTTAACATATAGCCTAAATATTGAAACTCGAATAGTTGTTCCAGTTACATACAATCCAACATGAATTTACCTTGCGAACTCTTCTCGCACATCACCATCACTCTTATCTACATTTACTTTCAAATGCCTCCTTTTACACACCCACCAAACCCCTCGACCAATCCTCTAACTTTCTTCAGATTCACCACACAACTAAATCGTCAGCCTTTCAATAAGCAGGGTACCCTCCCCTCTCTTCCATTCTCCATCAGTCTTATCACCCTCCCTCCCCTCCCCTCCCCCTAACTTTAATTCTATTATTTCCTCATCCATATACAAATTAAACAATGTAAATTGTGTAATTTTTAAAAAAGTGTTGTCAAAACATTCAAAAATTTATTTATTTTGCCCCTCAGATCGCTCCTTTCCCACATGACCTTGTAAAGAACGAATGTGATAAGTATCCTAAAGCCAAATTGGTTTGGTCGCAAGAAGAACACAAGAATGGAGGACCTTGGACGTACGTTCAACCAAGATTCTCGACCGTACTTCATGATGAAAGAAAATTACAGTAAGTCGAATTGATTCCTTTGATAAAACTTTTTCTTGTTGCAATTGATTTTATTCTTTTTAATATAAATGTAAACTTTAGTTGTCACTGGAGTTGCGTTACTGCTGACAAATTTACTCATAATTTGACGAATTACAAGTTAAAAGATTTTTGGACCACATCACGAAGCCTAGTGACGTCATTAGAACAATGACATCACAGCAGAAATAATCGCTCATAATCTGAAAACGACTATATATTCTTATGACTCCCAATGGTGGGCTAGCCTAACAAGCCTACCTCTAGTTTACAAATGATGAAAGTTAACTTTCGAGAAGACTTTTGAAATACCAAAATTATCATTGACAAAGCGCTTCACCAATCTTTAAACTCATTGACAAAGCGCTTCACCAATCTTTAAACTCATTGACAAAGTGCTTCACCAATCTTTAAACTCATTGACAAAGCGCTTCACCAATCTTTAAACTCATTGACAAAGCGCTTCACCAATCTTTAAACTCATTGACAAAGCGCTTCACCAATCTTTAAACTCATTGACAAAGCGCTTCACCAATCTTTAAACTCATTGACAAAGCGCTTCACCAATCTTTAAACTCATTGACAAAGCGCTTCACCAATCTTTAAACTCATTGACAAAGCGCTTCACCAATCTTTAAACTCATTGACAAAGCGCTTCACCAATCTTTAAACTCATTGACAAAGCGCTTCACCAATCTTTAAACTATAACGTCATACATTATTAAAAATTATTAATCCCTAATTTCAATACGTGCACAGGAACGTAACTATTACCTTGATTCTCATCTGGTTAGAGGTTTAAAATTCTTTAATCATTTCAGCTACGCCGGACGACCTGTATCAGCGTCGACTGCGACAGGAAATAAGAAAAAGCACGTAAGAGAATCCTTGGACTTACTTGAAGATTCCCTTGTTGGCTAAAAAGAAAAAAATTAATATATATATATATATATATATATATATATATATATTTTTATATATATATATATATATATATATATATACTATATATATATAATATATATATATATATATATATATATATATATATATATATATATATATATATATATATATATATATATATATATAGGTATTATTTAATTTAGTAGGTTACGTAGTTAGTTTCGTGCAAACTTTATTTATTTAAATTTTCCATTTGATTCAAAAGAAATAGAGCTGCATAGCAGTGTTAGGGTTGTATACATGAATTAATTCTTCAAGCCTTTTGTTGGAAAATATCTTTTAGAACAGATAAGAGAGAGAGGGAGAGATTTAGGCAATGCAATGCAATGAAATGCCAATGGCTTCTTTTAAGCAGTGAATTTGTATTTAACTTTTTAATTACGCTTTGAAAGCGTTTTATTTTATTTCCGTAGTAAGTTTTTACACGCCGCCTTAAGGTTCCTTCTATATGGGCGTTTGTAACGCGGCGTTAACGCTTAGTTGATTAGGTTAATGTGTAGTAGATTGTTTCATTTAAATACGAGCGTTTGAAGCGCCTGTACAGATGGAATAATGTATTACTCAGACTTACTCTACTGGCGTTAGCGAAGCGTTTTTTAAAAGCCTGGCGTTAACACAGCGTTAGCCAAGCGTTTTTAAAAGCCTGGCGTTAACGCAGCGTTAGCCAAGCGTTTTTAAAAGCCTGGCGTTAACGCAGCGTTAGCGAAGCGTTTTTAAAAGCCTGGCGTTAACGCAGCGTTAGCGAAGCGTTTTTAAAAGCCTGGCGTTAACGCAGCGTTAGCCAAGCGTTTTTAAAAGCCTGGCGTTAACGCAGCGTTAGCGAAGCGTTTTTAAAAGCCTGGCGTTAACGCAGCGTTAGCGAAGCGTTTTTAAAAGCCTGGCGTTAACACAGCGTTAGCGAAGCGTTAACGCGGCGTTAGCGAAGCGTTTTTAAAAGCCTGGCGTTAACGCAGCGTTAGCGAAGCGTTTTTAAAAGCCTGGCGTTAACGCAGTTTTTTTTTTGAGCGCTCGTATAGAAAGGGTCTAAGCTAGTTACCGTCAATCGTATTTATTTATTTTTTTTTCTCTCAAAAATTGTGATATATTACCTACGGGAATTTAGGATAGGTGCGTAAATATGTTTTAAATTATCTTTTATTTATATTGCCCGATGATGGTGAAGCCCAAAATGGGTTTTTATGTTTAAGAATAAAAATTTTAGATTTTCACTTATTATTTTAATACCCTCCTAGTGAATGTATTTACATTTAGAATAGAAGAACTAAAGCCGTTTTCGTTTTTGCATTTGTGCTAAAAAAAAAATGCTCATGTTTGCGTTCGTTTTCGTCAACCTGAGCGGAAAATCGTAAAAAAATGCTCACAAAACATAAAAAATGTCCCTAATTCTGTGTAATATAGAATAAAATTTCTGTATAAAATAGCTAACCTTACAAAATTAAAAGAAATTCCTTACGTTTGATGTTATACGATTTTGCGCTAAGGTTGACGAAAACGAACGAAAACTTGAGCATTTTTTTAGTACAAATGCAAAAACGAAAACGGCTTAACTTTTATTGTAACAAAAGATAACTTTTATATCTTGAAGATGGCCTCAATAATCTTCCGTTGTCTATTTAATATTCAGATACATCAGCTTAGAGGAAGATTATGATGTAATAATTATATGAGAGGAAGCTGAGGCGGTGTTGCAACAATAATATATATATAAGAAATTGAGACTATGATGTAACCGTAATATCTTATAAGGAAGTTAGGGCTGATAGCAATGAGTAATGATGTGTAGAAACATTACTCATTGTTATAGTTTTCTTGAAAAGTCTTTTTCTTTCCAGATACCCGAGTCAATTTGTAATTAGTATTGTGGTTTAAATATAATATAAGAAGTAATCATTTATAATATAAATAAGCTATTTGTGAGTACACAGTCCATATAAGAGGTGACTACATATAAGAAATTTTGAGTGTGTTGGAAAATATCAGACCTTAGAAGTAATTTAAAGTTCATAACAAGAGGGTGGATTGGATATAATAAAGAACAAGAAGGGAGCAGTTATTTATTCATTTTATATTATCTTTGAGCATGAGCATTTATTAAGGACTAGACCTAATATAATGACCTTCTAGGACCTAACCTTTATTATGGGACTAAATTTATATTACTAACAAATATTTATATCTATATTCATCTATTATATATTATTAATCTATAATTTTACGGTGCTCGTCATCATCTCATCTCATCCAACAAATATCATTTGGAATAATCCAGGTAATTTTTATAAGTAATTTCTATAATATAATATTCATAATACCTAAGTCAATTTATTATTGTCAAGGCTTTAATATAGGCAATAAATACTATAAGAGGAAGTTGAGGCTATGATGTAATAATAATACCTATAAGAGGAAGGTGAAGCTATACCGTGATATTATTTTAAAAAGCATTTGAATAGATTTCATGTTGATTTATCTACCGAATTAATTTTAATAACTTACTAATTTAGGAAGATTAATCATCAATGTAAATAATTTTCACATTGTTTTCGGTCAATGAAGCCGTAAAACTTAACTTCAGGTACCAGTCTAGGCCAGGAGGGTCGAACTCTTGTGCTTCGGGATCCGAATTGCAACATTAGGCATACTTAGCGGGCTTGTGTAAATTTCACTCGATAGTTATACCCTTCTTAATGTATATGCATATTATAAACTTCGCTAATTTAAAAAAAAAAAAATCTGATGAGTATTTCTAATTTTAGTGGCAAAAAAGTTACTTTATTCTTTCTTTAGCTCTCAATACTACTACAGCCTCCTGAAACCTTATTCCTTTTCTTTTTTACCAAAATATTAAACTCTGAAGATAGGCTAGTGGTTGCAGCTTCCGTTATAGCATTTAGATGAGTATCTGTCAGATTTGATTTGAACGATATTTTGACTTGTTAATGTTCATTTGAGAAAGAGTTTGTTCACAAACATACGAGCTACAAACATTAACATTATCTTGGCGGCGAAAATCTTTAACTTTAGATATTTAGGCCTCAAACATTTATAAAATATTTTGGTATCTGCTGCTAAAAACTTTTTCTTGAGAGCTATATCACACTTCATTACTATAACCTAAAGAGTTGAAGTTCTTCAGGGATGGTGTTCAAGTTAGTTGGAAAAGGGCTTAGAAAAACATGAAATTTTGGTTTCATGTGATCAAATTCGGTGAACCTTTTATTGAAGTCACTTTTTAAATCTGAAATTATACAATTGTATTTTATTATCTGGGCTCTGGTTTCACCTTGCTTTTGGATAGGGTCGAGTCAAAGGCCAAAAAGCTTATAAACTGTTCTGTACTTTCCAGTTCACTTGACCCTCTTGTCTTTGCTGTGCGATGTTAGTGCTTTATCTCTTTTTTTTTTTTTTCTCTCTCTCTCTCTCTCTCTCTCTCTCTCTATATTATATATATATATATATATATATATATATATATATATATATATATATATATGTAGTAGCCAGCAGCATGTAATAACTATATCTGCTTTACCAACAATAACCTTAACCAGCCAACCAGTAATATATATATAACTGCTATAATATATATATATGTTTATTTAAATATATATATAATAATAATAATAAGCTTAATATATACTATATATATATATGTATATATATATATATAATATAACATATATATATATTATATATATATATATATATATAATATATATATGGGTACCGAAGCGAAATTAGCGAGACTTACCGCTTGCGTACCACCACGCTTTCCGACGCCCTCGTAGCACAAGGGTGCTATGTCAGCATACGAGTTTTGTGTTGAAATTAGTAACTTCAGGCTTGTTCGTTGCGGTGCTTCCTTGTTTCCTGCCACCTCTGTTCTGCGGAATTCTCTTCCATCTTCTGTGTTCCCTGCTGAATTTAATCTCCCTCACTTTAAAGCCTGCGTCTGTGCAATTTGGGCAGAAGACGGTGCATTTTTGAGACTTATCACACAACTCCTTGAATAGGGCTCGGCCCTTGAATGGTGGTGACAAATGTAAAAAGAAAAAATTAATTTATTTAACAGGAAATAAAGTTTCTCTCTCTCTCTCTCTCTCTCTCTCTCTCTCTCTCTCTCTCTCTCTCTCTCTCTCTCTCTCTCTCTCTCTCTCTCTCTCTCTCTCTCTCTCTCTCTCTCTCTCTCTCTCTCTCTCTCTCTCTCTCTCTCTCTCTCTCTCTCTCTCTCTCTCTCTCTCTCTCTCTCTCTCTCTCTCTCTCTCTCTCTCTCTCTCTCTCTCTCTCTCTCTCTCTCTCTCTCTCTCTCTCTCTCTCTCTCTCTCTCTCTCTCTCTCTCTCTCAAAAATGTCATAAAATTGAAATATATACAAATTCATTCAAGTGTTTTTTGCAAATCAAACTTTAGAATCATAAAAATATTATTATTATTATTATTATTATTATTATTATTATTATTATTATTATTATTATTATTATTATTATTATTATTATTATTTATTATTATTATTATTATTATTATTATTATTATTATTATTATTATTATTATTATTATTATTATTATTATTATTATTATTATTATTATTATTATTATTATTATTATTATTATTATTATTATTATTATTTATTATTATTATTTATTATTATTATGATTATTATTATTATTATTATTATTATTATTATTATTATTATTATTATTATTATTATTATTATTATTATTATTATTATTATTATTATACGGATCATAAAAACATGGTGTGCTTTGCAAATAAAAGGAAAAAACTACATTACAAAAAGCAAATTTACCACTAATCATCGAAACTTTGAAGGTGAGGTACTAACACCTTGGCCTTGTGTGTCTTGGAAGACTATATATATCCTTATTGCAATCTTTTATATAATAATAATAATAATAATAATAATAATAATAATAATAATAATAATAATAATAATAATAATAATAATAATAATAATAATAATAATCTGAATATAGGGTTTAGATCTTTAGTAATATTTTTAAAGAAAAGCAGTGGTGAGTGGTTCCTGAGCTATTCTACTCATAGATTCCCCATATATGAAATGGTTCACCGAGATTTTATTAGAATGTATTTTGTTTTGTCTATTGTAAGGAATTTGTTCCAGGGCTGCGGAGCCGCGGATGTGCAGTTTTGGCTGGAGACTGAACCTGAAAGGAAATTATTTTGGGGGTGGAGCAGGAGCCGAAATATTTTTAACCATAAAATAATGGGGCTCGGAGCCTGGAATATTACCCGGATATGTAAAATGATGAAGTCAGAGTCGGCAAAATAAATTACCGGATCAGCAGCCCCTCTGTTTTGTACTACATAGATTGGCTTTCCTCACAGTTTGGTTCTGCACTACTATATTAGTCAGGTGTTTTTTGCAGTTCCATTTATGGCTTATAAATCTGTGACTACACATTATAAGGGTGTAGCAGATACCATGAAGTATCAGAAGGGTTGTATGCTCAGTAATTTCGTGACCCTCATAATACGCTGATTATCTTTATCTAAGCAATTACTAGAGGTTGTATGAAGTATTCTAGGAAGGGAGCTTCTCTCTCTAGGTAATTTCTACCTAGGATCCGGACTAGGGATGATCGAACCCAGGCCCTTGCCATGCTATTCTGTTGCTCTACCGATTGGACTAACTTGACTTACTTGATTTCTAGTCTGCCCGAATATTCCTAGATATCTCTACGTGTTTACCTTCTAGTGCAGATGTTATTAACCTATGGACATCGACCCAAACTTGAGTTACCTAGATTCTCGAGGTGGGTCGCTGTATCTTCTCAAGAAGAAATATTTCAGTCTTAACCATATATTGGATTGATCTCTTTGGTATGTCCTCCCTTCAGGCACACTATGCGAACAATCTAAAAGAAAATTTATTCGCGTGATCGTTAATGTTCACTGTCTAGTTTGCGGGAACTGCTCATACTTTTATTTTCTTTTTAACTCTCAACCATGTGTTGAGTTGCATTGAGGTTCGCTTTAATAATAATAATAATAATAATAATAATAATAATAATAATAATAATAATAATAATAATAATAATAATAATAATAATAATAATAAACATCAACTCCTACAGAACTCTGGAACATTTGCAACATCCCCATATTGGGCTATTAACTCTCATTCCTCTTCACAAAAAAAAAAAAAAAAAAAAAAAAAAAAAAAAAAAAAAAAACAGCCATACTATTTATACAAAAGAATTTCAAATTTTTAATATTTTTGAAACTTTGAATAGAAACCTGAAATAACTTTTGAGGAACAGAAATTTGACATCCATTTACTAAACATCTTATTTTTTTTTTATTTATTTGGTTCTAAATTTCGGGTTAATAAACGTCAATTTCGGAAAATACCATTAACTACGAAAGGGTTTGCAAATTTTCGCTCGGCTGAGCCCATTTTCACTCCCCCCTAAAAATGAACATAAAATTCGGAATTTTCAGCCGATTTTGACCCAATAAACACCAACTGTAGCTTTTTTTGGCCCTCTAAAACGTTGTTTTCGGGTGTTTTTCTGTGACTGTAGTCATTCTTTCAGAATTTTAAATTTTTCAAAATCCATGTTTTTGACCATTTTCATATGAAAATCCTAGAATTTTTTTCGAATGACTTCAAACTTGAAATATGCATAGATAGGTCCATTACCTACAATAGTTACAGAGAACTTTTTCGATTTTTTGAGATTTGTGCTCAGCTTTGTCCAATTTCCAAACCCATTTTTTTTTTATTTGAAAAGTGAAAAATTGATTTATTTTTTTTTCTACTTATCCGATCAACATCAAATTTTCAGGGCATATGTAGTCGGAAGAGATGCACTTTGTTTACTTAGATAATTTCTTTGTATATGCAATAGGTTTGGATTTGTTCTTGGAACAAATTTTCAAAAAAAACTTTTGAAATTTTTTTACAAATTTTCTTTTGAGTATACAAAAAAATTATCTAAGTAAAAAAGATGCATCTTGCTCGATTGTACAAACCTGAAAATTTGATGTTGATCGGATGAGTAGAAAAAAATATATCAATTTTTCACTATTCAAATCCAAAAAATGGGTTTGGAAATTGGACAAAGCTGAGCCCAAATCTCAAAAAATCGAAAATGTTCTCTGTAACTATTGTAGGTAATGGACCTATCTATGCATATTTCAAGTTTGAAGTCATTTCGAAAAAAATTCTGGAAGTTGGTACGAAAAATGTCTAAAACATGGATTTTGAAAAATTGAAAATTCTGAAAGAATGACTAGTCACAGAAAAACACCCGTAAACAACGTTTTAGAGGGCAAAAAAAAGCTACAGTTTGGTGTTTATAGGGTCAAAATCGGCTGAAAATTACGAATTTTATGTTCATTTTTAGGGGGGGGGTGAAAATAGGGCTCAGCCCGAGCCAAAAATTGGATCTAGCCCTTAAGTAGAATTTTGTGCTTTGATAGCACCATTTTACTGTTTATTACTACATAATAATTTTAATTTTTTACTTATACCAATCTATTTATACACTTTCGTTATAATTTTATATATTTGTAAATTTTATTTTTCTCTTTCTCTCGTCTTTCTCCTCTCTCTCTCTCTCTCTCAATCTCTCATCTCTCTCTCTCTCTCTCCTCTCTCATTCTTCTCTCTCTCTCTCTCTCTCTCGTCTCTCTTCTCTCTATTGTCTCTAAAACCTGATAATCTCTATATTTATTTTATTGCTAATTCTTTTTAAAACCTTATTTCATGGAACCCTTTTTTCCTACTTTTGCGTGGTGATTATTATACAACATGCATTAACCATTTCAAAATCCAATGCTGCGAGCTTGCACGGAGCCCAATAGGCAAGCTTAAACGCTTGCGTTTAAGAGGAGCGTAGCAACGTTTGCTGTGTATTTCATGGTATCATTTTTTACTTCTTTATCACCTGAAATTAGTGGCAAAAAGTGAGAATTTTTGTATATGTCAGTTCATTTACCTGTTGCATAATATATATACCTAGATTTAATAATGGCTGTACATTTAAATAATTTATAAATATCTATAATTTTATATACATAAAATTATAATATAATATATATATATTAGTACATATATATATATTATATATATATCGTATAATAATTGATCCGGGCTATTTATAAATATATATATATATATATATATATATATATATATATTATTAGATATATATATATAGTATATATATATATAGTATATTATATATATATATATGATATATATCTATATATATATATATATATACATATATATATATATATAATATATATTATAATATATATACATATATATATATATTATATATATATATATATATATATATATATATATATATAGCATAATACCAAAATGATATATTATATAAACATTTATAAATATATTATATAATATATATATATATTATATATATATATATATATATATATATATATATATATATATATATATATATATATATATATATATATATATATATATATAGAGAGAGAGAGAGAGAGAGAGAGAGAGAGAGAGAGAGAGAGTTGCAGAGACGTTTTATTGTTTTTTTTGTGTTTTTTGCGTTTTGTTTAAAAAAAATCATTGTTTTCAATATTTTTTCCTCAAATAATTTCAATTTTGATATCAGATTTAGGATGGTTGGGTAAGATCTGTCTTTTGGTGCATCCTTCATCATCATAATTCAGATCGAATTTTTTTTTTCTTAAATAATTTTTTGGGGAGTAGCCCAAATGGTCGACGCAACATCAAAATAACTTCCCGTACAGCCCACCGAAGGCGTTAGGTTAGGTTAAGTTATGTTAGGTTAGGTTATGTTAAGTTAAGTTAAGTTAAGTTAAGTTAAGTTAAGTTAAGTTAAGTTAAGTTAGGTTAGGTTAAGTTAAGTTAAGTTAAGTTAAGTTAAGTTAAGTTATGTTAAGTTAAGTTAAGTTAAGTTAAGTTAAGTTAAGTTAAGTTAAGTTAAGTTAAGTTAGGGTAGGGAGGGAAGTTAAGTTAAAGTTAAGTTAAGTTAAGTTAAGTTAAGTTAAGTTAAGTTAAGTTAAGTTAGGTTAGGTTAGGTTAGGTTAGGTTTTGTTGGTTAGGTAAGGTTAGGTTAGGATTAAGTTAGGTTAGGTTAAGTTTTGTTGGATTCGTTAGAGAAAATCTAAATAGCCAAAATTATTTTTTTTTTTTTTTTTTTTTTTTTTTTTTGTCGAAGGATGGAAATGAGGATAACATTTTTTTACATATTTTTTTGTGCTGAGCTGATTTTTAATTTTATTTTAGATTTGGAAATGGTTTTGCTAGTTCTTTCTTATCCAACAAAGACCCACCAGAAAGAAAATTTTAAAAAAAAAGAAGGATATTTTTTTCGTTCTGAAATTATTTTTCAATTTTTTTTGCCGAAAAAAATGTTTTTAAAAAAAATATTATTTCTCTCTCTCTCTCTCTCTCTCCTCTCTCTCTCCTCTCATCTCCCCCATTTTCTCTCTTCTTCGTTTCTCTCTCTCTCTCTATATTATATATAATAATATATATATATATATATATATATATAGTATAGTATATATATATAATATATATATATATATATATATATTATAATAGTAGGGATATAGAAGTATATATAGTATTTAGTATTAATCTATATATAATATTATATTTATTACAGTATATATATAAATACTCTATCTTTGGACTCAAACTCTCATTATTTTGGTTCAATCTATACCAGTCACATATATTCATATTTACTTTAACCAAATATCACTATTTCAAGCAAATAATGAGCGTATCGTTTAATAATATAGTTATAATGGATATTGAGAAATAGAGAAAATTAATTTATATCTATTCAAATTTATTGATTTCAAATATAAACTCAAAAAGCTTCTGGGTATACCCTTTCAAGGGAGGTTTATTGTATACTTTACTTCTTAACCATAACTAATCTTTACCAAGCCTCTACACTATCATATACATATTTAGAAATAATGAGGTTTATTATTATATATTATAATATATTGGATGAGTAAAATTAGAGCAAGAGAGTAGAACTCACAACAACCACACTGTGCTTGATAGCTTGTTTTAATATGTCCAAATTTAGAAATGGAATAAAGAAAGCGGAGAGTCTCCTCTTCTCTCTTCTTATTCGGCGCTCTTCTCATGCGGGAGCAATTCTTCTCTTTCTCGTCATCAATTCACGAATCTGCTCCACTCAAGTCAGACCGCTAACTCGCTATCATAACCTTGTCTCTCTCGTCTCTTTGCGTGGGAGAGTCCTATTACTCTGCCCCGACATCCGATGTATTTTTAATGAAAATTCGCGCTTCAATAAACCGAGAGTTCATACGTTATGGGCGAGTTTAGAGTTCTGCCAAAACGTTGTAAGTGAGTGTGGCCAAAGTAGCTTGTTTATTATTTGGTCACCAATATTCAGTCTACCCTACACTAATCACCTCCTCAGACTGGAATATACTTAATCCACGATATCCTCCAAGCTTTTTTTCTTTTGGAATCCATATATATTATATATTTACTCATTTTAATCACTATTTTAACCCATTAAGAGTTGATATAATTTGATAGTTTTCCAACATCAATCAACATTGCAAAATAATTCACAATAATACCAAGGATGCTTCGTTGATATATATTTTCTTGTAACTTATAATGTAACTTATGTTGAGTTTCCATACCAGTTAGATTCATTCCGTGATGGTGTTACCTGGAACGAGAGTGCTTTTGTATTGCGTATAATCGTGATAATTATTATATCTGCCCTTTATAAAGCTGTCAATTATAATACATCATCATTAACATATAGTATAAAACTCGTATAATGAGGTGTACTCTAAGTAAAATATTTGTTATATTCTCCTCACCTCTCTTAGCTTAGAGCTAGCGCTGGCTCCAAGGATCAATCTCTTCGGCTATATTGCATATTTGAGTGATAATCTAGGTGTAATTATTTAGAAAAGTTTATTCACTATATGCACATTATTAGTCACTCAGTCTACTATTCGCTTGAGGTACAGAGGTTTATTATAAGCGCATATAGTATCTTAGCCTCAGCGTAAGTAGTTTTTGATCTGTTATATCTATACTTATATATATTAGATAATAAGTCACTATATATTACATCATTTTATTAATGCTTATATCTTATATTAATTAATTTATAATATTTATATGATTAACTATATATATATATAATATATATATACTATATATTATATATATATTATATATATATATATAATATATATAGTACATATTATATATATACTATATATATATACTATATAATATATATATATTATAATGATATATATATTATAATATAGTATTAAATATAATATATACTCACTCACACTATATGAGTGAGCATAATAGTTAAGCTTATTTATGCTATAAGTATATAATTAGACTGTAAATAAATATATTAAGTATCATATTGTAGTAATATATAGATATATACTGACTATATATTATACGTACACTCACACTAGTGATGTATAGAAGTAAATAGTATATTTTATATAATATTCTAATCAATTATTTGACAATTATATAATACTAATCCGTACCTTTAGCGCAGAAAAATCTAAATCGGACGAATGAGATGAGATGTGTCAGCAGTGTGTGAGATATGGTGAGTGTCAGATGCGGATATGTGAACACCAGTTGATGACTCTGTGAGATGGCACGCTCTCTCTCGCGTATTGAGGAACTCTTAAATATCACGATTAGATCTCAATCACGCTCACTCTATCTGTTTTTTTTACACTTTTTATCACTTATTTTATATCTAACTTTAGTGCAAATTGCAGATATTATGAAAATTTAATATATTTAATTTATTTATTTTATTTCACTGAAATATGTAGTCGATATTAAGATATACATCAAGTGAATGTCTATTAGTAAATATAATTTTATTTATTCATTAAATAAAACAGAGTGTTTTTATTAAGTATGTTCACCTTATAGCGTATAGGAATAAGAAAATAATTATACACCACATACTGTAAAAAAATTAAATTCTACTAAGATATATGTATACATTATTATAGTACATAACTATGAGAGAGAGAGAGTTTTCGTAAATAGAAAATTTTTTTAATACAAGAAGAATATATATATCAAAAGAGATAAAAAAAATGATTATAAGAAAGGCGAGCAATGTTATATAACATGCAATAAGTACGATTGGGCCACACCTGTCACTGTGATGGAGGAAGAGTTTTTCTTCTTCAATGTTTTATCTACCGGACGTTTTACATCGAGCGCGCAGGCAAGAGTCACCGAGCAGTCATCAGTTTAATAATTTGATTGAAAAAAGATAGTATTATGTCAACATTAACATATTGGGTTCGATGATTCATAGAGCGAGGACAACAAAACTTTAGTGTACAATAAGATTCACTTTCATGTATTATGTAGTATTCTCGTTGCGTAATTTTGTTTCTTTCAGATAAACTATTGACGTTTTCGCAAAAGTAGAAACCACTCACAGGACACTTATATATAATGGTACGACTCTTACGATAATGATAGACACAAGTGAAGACTTCGCGATGAGGCGAGTACTTACTAGTACTGGACACTCCACTCGATTGCTTAGAAGCCGCCGGACGAGCCATAGTCACGAGAGAAAGCATTGAACGAAGTTAAACGAGTATGTGAAGTGAAGTCCGCCTATTGCGCTTGTGATAACTTATATATACGATATATAGTATTAAATGAAGTCTTATGCCGGTACATATAAGTTATAGTACTATTTATGATTTTTATATATATATTACCTATATATATATATTATATATTGTAATTTAATTAAAATATTATGATATATATTTATTATTATATGCATATGTAAAGAACAAGTTATAACATTTTTCAATATATTCTTATTCAATGATAATCATTATTTATTATTATATATGACTATATAAGGTATACATATCTCTGTGTGGAGCAATTATGACAAGGCACCTGCTAGTATGTTCAGCTATGAGTTTCCTATAAATATTTCACCAGCTATGTTATATGCGCTATACCTAGAGTAGTGGGTGATGGGAGTAGAATCAGGGATGAGATTATAAAAATAACGTTGGGTATATGGAGTTCACAAGAGACTAGAGCACTAAAATTTAAAAATACATAATAAATAAGGGAACCTAATAGGAGAGGAGATTTTCACGACTCGCACACTAAACTCGACGGTCGTAAAGATTATGGGTACCTGATATAATATTCTTAAAGAATAAAATTTGGTAATAGGCGTTTGAGAGGAATAGGCTGTGTGAGTTCAATAATAGTAGTATGGAAAATACAGTACCCGGTAAAGGAATGTGTTTCCCTAGACCTTAAGGTAGTACTATTATAATTCCTTACCCAGTGTAAGCACAATTTTGATAGCGTCGATATGCGTATTGTCTAAAATCTATATCGTATAGACGCAACACTTAATAACGGTAATAGAGATAGCCGGTCTGTAATGTTGGAGCGGTCACACCTGAGTTTGGGACGTCTCTAGGATGGATGGGAAGCTGGAGCGATAGGAGAGGTGACGACTGATTGTACAGAAGAATATTTCATCACTAGTGGACGATATGTATATGCTACTTATTAGGAGATGATATATTCCAGAAGTATCATTTCAGTTATGTTAAACAAGAGAGATGATGAAGAGAAGAGATATTAAGTATATATGAGAGAAATAGAGAGGTAAAGATAGAGAGATGAGATAGAGAGATGCAGATGAAGAAAGGATGATTGTCCCTGCTGTAAAATAATGATTCTAATAAAAAGAGAAGTGACTTAAAGGCGAGGTCAACATCGATGGGTGTGTTGAAATTGAGAAATGACGAAGAGGTGCAAGACTGGAGGAGTTTTGTATGCAGAGCAGAGAGAAGAGAGAAGAGAGAGAGAGAGAAGAGACGAGAGAGAGAGAGGAGGAGAGAGAGAGGAGAGAGAGACGAGAGAGAGAAGAGAGATGAGAGTTGATGAGGACGAAAAGCCTTCCGAATAGTACGGTTAGAGCCCACCATTTGTGAGAGGAAAGGGATGTGAGTGCGGTACCATGTAAGACTCCGATTTCACTCTTGGGCTAATTCATTATCTGCGCGTTCGAAAAAGACCCCCACCACGCCCTATAAAGAGATGAAGTTCAACCTGGGTGACTTGGAGAAATTCTGATTCACCTCAGAACCCACCAGCCGAACCTCTTAAAAAACACAGCTTGTTTAGAAAAAGAGAAGTAATAATGTGAATCCTTCCAATTAAAAGGGGAGGTGCGAACACCTAAATTTCTTTAAAAGAATAACAGTAGGCTCGTCGGAAGTTGACAATTCGAGACTTCACGTATCCCCTCTAAAATGGACATAAAATTCGAGGCAAATGGAGCCGATTTAAAGATCAGAGAAAAGAAATTCCCAAGAGGAATATTAATGGCGTAGACAGACGGAACTTTGAAGTTGCGTTCTTCTCGCAAAGATGTTCTTCCTAGCGATGTATGTTAGACTTGCGTCAAATTGTTCAACTATTCTCAATCTGTGGTCAAAGAGGAAAATAAAGAAATTACCTATAATTGTGTATAAGGAGTTTATCCTCTCTTGTATGGAGTAGTGTTCACATATCTAAGAGTTGAGGACTCTTAGTTTCTCTCTCTCATATATTGGCGTTTTCAGTTTCCTCATATAAGTGCTACATTGGCGGGTTATAGAAGGAATTGACTATTAGTATTCCAGTCCACAACTAGTTTCTTTGCACGAATATTAGTGATCTTTCGATGGCACAACTGAAGTTTTACCTTCTGTTAAAGCTGAATTCTTCACTCAAACATTTGCCTCTAATTCCACCTTAAGAGGATTTCGGTGCTATTCCTTCTCCAATTCATTTGTCAAACATTAAAATTGCTTATGAAGATGTTATTTTTGCTCTCTCTGAACTTAACACTAAGGCGTACTGTTATCAAAACTAACTTTTGAGCTTGCACCCTCCCTTGATAAACTAGTTTCGTCACGGTCATCCTTTCCTGATGGAAAAATGCGCTCGTCAAGCCTGTGGTGAAAAAAAGAGAGACCCCCCTCCCCTCTTAACTATAGTCCTATAGCTTTAAACCTCTGTTCTTTATCCTTAACAGGAAGATTTTGAAACCTCTCGATTCTTCTAATCTTATCTTCAGATCGTCAATATCGCTTTCATAAGGAACGCACAACTGAACTTTCGCTTTTCTCAAGCTCTTGATCTGCTGCTGCTCGATATTTCGGTTAATCTTTTGCTGTGGGGCTAGATCTATGGAAAGCATTCGAGTCAGTCTGGCACAAAGCTTAAATTTCTAAACTTTCCTCCTTCGGTATCCAACCTTTTTTTTTTAAAATTTCATTTCCTGTTCTATAACAGCTGTTGTAAACGGCCACCGTTCAACCTTGAAAACTCGAGGTTCTGGCCTATCCCAACTCTTTATTTTTTTTTTATTAATGAGCTCTCTACTTTATCACATCCCCTATTCATTCGATCCTATGCCGACCATTCTTCATTTTTAAAAAAAACATCCCGTCCGACGACTTCATTTTAAAAGACGCCCGGTCCCACCCAGCAGCAATTAAATCGTACTAGGATGGCCACCTTGGAGCAACTAACCTCTTGATATTTCTCGAATTTCTAATTGGAGCAGAGAAAACGCGGTTTTCAATGCCGAAAAAAATCATTCCTTTATCCTTATACGCTAAACAATCTTCCACGCAAGTTTAGCATCTTCGAAAACGCGAAACTCAAACCTTCGTATGATCCTAATATTATTGAGATTTCACACACACTCATTTTTCCAGCTTTTAATAGAGGGGAGGGCTAGTCGAGTCTCCAGAATTGTCTTCATCGCCACACGAGTTCCTTGCTCTTTATAAGTAGGTGGTTCATCGCAGTCTCGCCTGAAAAGGTGTTGTGCTTTTTCTTCTGTCTGTTCGAACTGTTCAGTTCATTCACGGTATATGAATCAACGCATGCAATGGACATACTGTCTTTGAGAGTTTCTTGGATGGGCTTCCTACTTGTACGAATTAAGCACTATATCTCATTAACATATTTCGCTGGAAAGTTGGAACACACTACATTTTTTTTTTTTCACTCCACAAATTTCCGTTATTAACATAAAGATATTCGAAAATTCTATTTTTTTATTAGATGCAATCGTTTTGATATGGGTATGAAGCAACCTGCCACATGGTCTTGCCAGAATTTATATATATATTATTAATATAGTATTATATATAGATATACTTTATATATTATTTAAATTATATATATATATAGTATACTATCTTATATAGAGGGAGAGTAAACGCATACTCGAAGCGATGAATTACCTCCTATTTTTAATGGTGCGTCTTTCCTTTTACTTAACCACCATTTTATCACATGATTAAAGTCACAACCCACTATTAGTTACGACTTAGACATACTACTACTCCTATCCTGTGTGCGGGGGAGAGAAGAATTGCCACAATCGTATGTTGCGTGGTCGTAGAAGTCGACTAGGGGGCGGTGGTAGTTGGGTTGGCTGGCCAGTACGACCTATCATTCTTGGAATGCTGATGCATGCCCCGGAGATGGTCGTGATCGCCGTAAACGACTTTCTAATTTTGGCGAACTTGGTATGAATCGTATGGGGTGCATGGAATGTCAGAGGAAATAGGTTAGAGTGAGAGAGGTGATGGATGTTATTAGAAAGGGCAAATTTGATTTCTGTGTGACTCGGAAAAAAATGAAAGGAAAAGGTGAAGTGAGTGGTGTGGAAGAGAATGGAGAGGGGAGAGAAGGAGGTTGCTAATTTGAATGAGTGACTGTTGGGTACATAAGCTTATGGTAGACTTTGGTGTGGTGCGAGTCCTTAGAATTCTATAATGCTAAATTTATATTTCAATAGGTCATAGGTATGTGTGGTTGGGACTAGGGTCCATCTGAGGGAAACGTGAAGAGAGTACGATTTTTTGGGATATTTTGAATGATGTTCTGGATGGGGGTAGTAGGAGCTTAGATTGATAGTGTTGGGGGACTGAATGGTTGGATAGGGATCAAAGGGATGGTATAACAGGTGTTTTGGTGGCGGGAGAAAATGAGAGATGTAGGAAGGGTGCTGTGATTTCTGGAGAGAGGTTCATGTGTGTAAGTTATATTTCTTTAAACAAGAGTTATACATAAGTAATAAGAGTTGGTGTATGGTAGAAGATGGTTGAAGTGAAAAGTATGATTGATTTTGTGTTGGTGAAGAGGAGATGTTGAAGTAATGTGTTGATGTTAAGTCAGTGAGGGGTTTAGAAATGGGATATTATCGAATCGCTATGTTAAAATTAAGTTAGTGGGGGCTTTGGATGGAGAGGAAGGTGATACGAAAGGAAGTAGGTAAATAGTTAAGAGTGAGAAGTTAGTGAAAAGAAAATAGGAATAAGTATGTAAAGCTGTTCTCGTCTAGTATAATAGTTGAAGTGTGAACAATTTGATACTTGATACATCTGGGGCAATGTAGGAAGCAATGGTAGTAGTGCAAAGGAAGTGTGTGATGTGCTAAAGTAGGAAAGAAAGAAGAGACACACGAGATGGTGGAATGAAGAGGTGATGAGAGCGGTAAAGTAAAACAAGAAGAGTGGTTGAATGTATAAAAGCAATGAGTGAACTCATAAGAGAGATGTTTAGAATTAGATAAAGAGGTAAAAAGAATACTAAAAGGATGCATACGTAGGAGAAAAGAGGTAAATGAACAGTGTTGGAAGGAGGATGAATGTAGGACATACAAGGAAATAGAAGCTCTTCTGGAAGGAGCGCGAAAGGTTAAGTAATGAGAATAAGGGGAATCTGCTTTAGAATAATGAAATAGGGATGGTGCTTTTGTAACTGATTGAATGGATGTGAGGGTGAGTGTGGAAGAGAACATCTTCGAAAATAAAAGGGGCAAAGACAATATTTAAATTTTTACCAAGTAAAATTGAAAAGAAAAAAAAAAATTTTAAAAAGGTGTTAGTGAATGTGTGTGGGTTTTGATGGTGCAAGATAGGATTAGGTATTTGGGGATGATGTCATTAGTAAGGAGGTAATGGGTAAGGTGAAAAAGTTGAAGAATGTAAATTGCAGTATAATAAATGAAATTACTGGGTGGAAAATGATGAAGAATCGGAGGCGAGATGGTGATTGATTGGAATTTGGAAGTTGTGTAAGGTAAAGCGTATGGGAGGGTATAGTTAAGGGATTTGGAGGATGAGCGGTAATAGTACCATTAGTATAGGGTAAAGGGAGATAAGGGTAATTGTAGAATTATAGGGGAATAGTTTATTTGAGTGTTTGTAGGGAATAGTATAGGTGCTGGGTATTTTGGTTGAAGAGTGCGTCGAGTATGAGGGACTGGTTGGTGAAGACAAGGTGCGTTTAGGAGTGGTAGAGGATGTGTGGAATCAGATCTTTACATTGAATACAATGATTGAGAAATGAGGAAGAAGATAATCTGTATTTAGGTTTTATGGATTTACAACAGGCGTATGATTAGAGTTAATAGGGAAGCTTTATGGCGGTATTGAGTGATATGTGGTGTTGGTGTTAGGCTTCTGAATGGAATGAAAGTATGTATGACGATAGTGATAGCGTGTGTTAAGAATAAATGGTGTCAATGGTGATTGGATTAGGATAATAGCGAAGTCGAGACAGGGTTGTGTTAGTGTCTCATTTGGTTATTCCAATTTGTAGTATTGGATGGGGTTGGAAAGAATTCGAGGTGGGGATGGCAAGAAGTGGTGTTAGAGTGGTGAATCTGGAGAGAGTGTGAGAGGGTGTCTCACCTATTATGCGGATGATTTGTTCGGGTGTGGCGAATCTGTAAGAGTTTTGATGAGGTATTAGTAGAGGAGATTGAGCGGGTTTAGAAGTAAATCGTAGATAAGGAGTAAGGTTATGGTTGTGATGAAGACAGTCCTCAGTTGTGAATTTATGTTAGTTAAGTGTGGTTCAGATGGAACCATCTTAAGGCATGCTAGGTGTGAAAAGAATTAAATAAAAATGAGGAATTGACGTATTAGAGAGTTGTGTGGTGTGATAGAAAGGAGTAAATTGAGAGATAAATGAAAGTATGATGGAGATGGTTTGGTCATGTGGAAAGGATGAATGATATAGTCGGTTGGATGTATAGTGAGTGTGTGTTGGGAACGACCAGCCTGGAGATCATGACGAGAAGATGGATTGAGCGGTGAAAGAATGTCTGATAGAGAGAAATGTGAGTTTGGCAGAGGCGAGATAAAGTGCATAATAGGAGAGAATGGGGGGTTTTGTTATGGGGGTATGGTTGTGGCCACCTGTGCCATGGGATGAACCCTTACACTTCGACTGATTACTCATTGAGGAGGGTCGTCGGCGGTCCATGAAGCTCTAGTGTGATTTTCTGTCTGTGACGAGTTCACTCCATTAATGGTACAAGTAGGTGGCAGGATAAGGCCTGAGCTTTCTTTCGATTTTGTCTATCTTACTGGCTTTCTTTTCTGATGCATACACGCACTTACCCAGTCCTTTGGGCAAAGAGAGGATATAGAAGATAGTATATATGTATATATATTTCTTTCTTGTATATATATATCCATTTTTTTGATTAAAAATATTTAAGTTAAGGAGCACAATTTTTTGTTGCTTTAAAAACATATTTTTATCATCAGAAAAACATTATATCAAATTTGTTTGTTGTTTTTTTTGTAACATGTAATGCAAAAAATTTACCTATGCAATTTACAAAAACCTCAACGTAAAGAATGTTGGTAGCAATACAAATTAGATTTAGCGATTGACTGGTTTAGTTCACAATGTTTCCACGAAAATATTAAATTCTGATGCAGTTTACCATATATTAATTTTTTATTCGGCTAATTTAGTTTATTAATGGACAATATTCTCTTTCCGCGTTCTACAAAGTCTAGTTCAATATACTGATAAATGCTCAGTTCACAAAAACTTGGTTTCAATTCAATTCTTACTCAAGGGAATTGCCCTTACTGTAGAACTGCAATTGCATAGAAGCACCTTTAGAAATCTGTCCATGTAAAACTTAATTTCGGCGACCGTAGTTCAGGATTGATAGCCTATAAACCTCAACTTGTCAGTTTCTATAATGATGAAATTTGAAAAGTTGGTATCCCTAAACATTATCTACGTTCTTAATGTGTAAATATAAATTCGGTCAGTTGCAAATGCGATTACCCTTAAAATGATGGAAAAGTTTTTGTCTCCTCTAACATTTGGTCATATAATTAATATTTTAACGCAACCTATGAAGGTAAACATCTGTTAATGGCAAATGTGAATGAAGCACACACCTAGTAAATAGTTAAAAAAGTGAAAAATGCTATCAAACTAAAACAAAAAATACTTAAGTTACATGGCAGTTTCATAACATTTATCAGCAACTTTACTCATTTTCTTTACATAAAAATAAATAGATTAGGAAATTCGGTTTTTCTAATTAAAAAATTGCGAAATGGTATATATTTAATATTTGTGCTTATGCTGATCAAGAACTCGAATTCAAATAGAGTAGAAATACTAAAGGTATTGGAAGAATCACAACATTTTAAGGAGATTTAAACGCTTCGATTCTTAAATAATTCTTATAATAATCCTTTCTAATCTGCTTGCCATTAAATAAAAAAATTAAGGATTAAAAAACCTACATAAATTATATAACAAATTTCTATGGAATTTTTCCAACTTTGCCCAAAATATCGATCTTAGTTTAATTCGAGGATCAAAATAAAAATTATTGATTCATAAGAAAATTTAATGCATATTTTCAATCATTCATCTCATTCATGTTGATTCTGGGAAATACTGAGCTCATTAGGTGGATTTATACGGTTGGAGAGTGCGACATATCTTAACCAAGTACCTAAGGTGAATTTTCTTTAAATAATTTTTCGTCAAATACTTCAAGTACCTAGAATGAGAGAAAAAGAAAATTGATATATATATATATATATTATATATATATACTATATATATAATGATAATAGTATATATAGTATATATATATATATATATAAGTATATATATATATATATAGTATATATATATATATATATAATATATAGTTATATATATATATATATAATAATGATTTTCTGTTTAACGCTTGGAAGGTTTTTGAATTTTTGTTTTTATATCAAAAAGATATAGCCTATATGATGTTAACAATGCAGTTTAAGGTGACGGAACTGCTTCAAAAATTATATATGAACCTTTTACGACTCCGTCAGTTTTTACAAATTATTATTTTTTTTTTTTAACTAAAGGAATACACAGGTACCGCAAGAGTCGGGGTCTCTCGCCTTCCGGGAGAACATGGGTAGGACTATTTTCCCCTTCCGGGAGGGTCCCGGAACCCGCTCTTGTGTATTTGGAAGTTGTCGCGGGGGTTCCTCGCCCCTCAGATAGGGGTATTTTTTTTTCATATTTTTGTAAATAAGCTTTAAAGCTGATTCCAAATATGTAATGTGGTTTTTTGCTGTAAGTGTCGTAATTTTCACAGATATTTATTTTTTTAAAATATTTAAAAATATAACTTTTTAAAATAATTTAATAATATTCGAAATTTTAAATCATGTCGTTACCACTACAGGCAATATATTAAAAAAAAAAGACACAAAAATGATGAATGCTCGCTAAAACAGAAAAGGGCTTATATATATATTTATTATATAATATTATTATATTTTAAAATATAATTATACTATATTATATAAATTATATATATATATATATATATAAATATTATATTATCTATATATATATATATATTTATAATTATATATTAGTGAAGTTTATTACCGGAGTCTGATTAAAAATTTCGGGCAGGGTACTTATCACTGATTTTAGGGGCGAATTGTTCCCCCCATGTTTTTAGGGTGACAATGAGGTGTCAGGTCAGGTCTCGCCTTACAAAAAAAAATTCATGTTGTCTTCTAAATGGTTGTAACTCTAACAAATAATTTTTTTTTCTTTCATTTTGCGTTTTGATTGAACACGTGCTGATTTGTAAGACCAGTACATTTTTATTTATTAAAATTGCCGAGCAGCTAGATACTGTAATAGTATATTTTTTACCTGCTTAAATTTTTTTTTTAGTACCGGAAATTGTTTTTTAATTAAATTTAGTTTTTATACAGTATTTTATATTTAAAAACATATATGGATTCCTTTTACATATAAGAAAATAAATATAATAATAAATTAAATAATATATATATTATATTGTATTGATTAAGATATATAATTATTATTAATTATATTATTATATATATATATATAATATATATATAATATAATATATATGGTAGTCATTCTTTCACCCTAACATGGCCAGATAGGGACCACCCAACATTCAAGAAACTGGTTATACCATGTTAATTTACATACAACAGGGGAGGTCTCTAAACTTAACATATAAATGGTATGAAAGGGTTAAATCTTATAGAGAATGTTCAGTGCATGGAAAAGGATAAAGTACTGTCCTACTATAGTGAGGAGAGTCTGACAATATGTGAGCAAGGCAATTCCGGAAACCCACCACAATCACCTTATTCTAATCCAAACACTGAAAATCTGCATAACATTGGCAGTAATAAAGAGGTAATAACAAATATGTATGGGTTTGATAGTGTAGGAAGAAATAGGTATTTTGGGAATTAGGCAATTAGTAAGGAGGTAATAGATAAAGTTGAAGTGGTAAATCTGCAGGTATATATGGAATTACTGGCGAAATGATCAAGAATGGAGGAAATATTGTGATTGATTGGATGTAAAAGTTGTGTGACAGCGTTTTTGGAGTTTAATTCATTCAGTAAGGATTGGAGAGTAGCAGTAATAGTACCCTTATACAAGAGTAAGATAGATAAAGGGAACTGTAAGAACTATATGAAAATAGTTTATCGAGTGCTGTAGGGAAGATATATGCTGGTAATCTTGTTGAAAGTGTTGAGAACATGAGGACTGATTGGTGAAAGAACAAGGTGCATTTAGATGTGGTAGATAATGTGTAGACCAAATTTTCCCACACAAATGAGGGAGAATATGAGAAACTGAAAGTATTTAGGTTTTATGGACTTGACTTGCAACAAGTGTATGACAAGATTAATAAGGAAGCTTTGAGGCAGGTGTTATGTGATATGTGGGTGTAAGACAGTAGGCTTATGAATGGAATCAAAACTTATGTAGGAATAAATGGAGTGGAGAGTGAATGGTTTAATATTAACAGTGAAGTGAGCCAGGGTTATGTAATGTCTGTAGTTATTTAATTTTTTGAAAGAATTAGAGGTATGGGTGGTAAGAGAGGGTGTTATGACTGGTGGAGAATGGAAGAGTGGATATATAGTAGTCAGTGTGCTGTGAATCGACTGGCTGGGAGACTGAAGAAAAAGTGGTGTGTCAGTAAAGGAATGCCTGGAGAGGAATATGAGTTTGGCAGAGACGAGAAGAAAGGTGCATAATAGGAGTGAATGATGGAGCTTTGTGAGGAGGTATGGTTGTGGGCTTAGATGCCATAGTGATGGTACAAAATGACATTAACCCTGGTGGATTTCTGATGGAGTCTCACTTAGGGTATTAAGGCTGGGTTTCCTTGAACTTGTCAATTTTCCGCTATTATGTTTTCATGCATATGTCTTACCCCCAGTATTAATAGTAATATATATATATATATATATTATAATTATTTAATATATATATTATATATTATTATATATATATTTTATATATATAACCTTACCCCCCATATATTATAATATATATATAAAATTCACATATTTCTCAGTTGTGTATTAGATAAAATAAATAGCCAACCATTAATACTTTCCCTTATCTTTTAGTTTCAGCAACTGGATAAGCAACATTTTAAAATCTACTATTAATTCTTTGAGAGAGGATTCAGATGTATGTCAACTCTGTTGCTTGCTCCACTGCATGACATGTACAAGTTATTGGTTTTACCATTTATTGATTCTCTCTAAGATATTTTCCTGCAAAGATACACAATTCTGATCAGGGAAGTGTCCGATTATGTGTGTAGCAAGGATTGGGAATGAGACAACTACATAATTTTTTATTAATTTTGGGGAGTTTTTTTTTTTTTTTTTTTTTTTTTTTTTTTTTTTAATTAAATACTATTTCATAATAGAAAATAATACTCACAAAATCAGATATATTAAATGCCATCTTCAACTGAGTTGTTATTGCAAGTCGAATTTCTTCCTTCTTGGTTTTTAGGTAAAATTTGTGCTCTTGTGACTGTTTGAGGAATATATTATTATTATCTATATATATATATATTTTATTCTATATATAGTATAAATAATATATATATTTATAATATATAAATATATTTATATATATTATATATATATTATTATATATTATTTTGGGTGTCGCGATAGCCAGAAAGAGGCGGATTAACGATATAGATATCTCTATTTTTTTAGTCCGCCGATACGGATCCCGGATACCCTTTAATTAATATAAATAACTCCAGTAATAGTAGACATTTGTGCACTGTAGGCATCAATGCATTCCTGTACATAACTTTAGTCTTTATATTTCATATTTTTTTGTATGTATAGTTTTTTTTTATACTTAAAAATAGTATTTTAGGAAGAAATAATTGCAAATTATATAATTAGTAATTTTTATGTCTTCACTTTAAAAAATATCCATTTCCATTTTCAGTAGGATTAGCACAGTTTCTGTACTAGCTTTAGTTTGTAACCATGATTTACATATTTACAGAAGATTTTAACTACACTCTATTCAATATAAAGAATAAAAATAATAGAAGAGAACGCTCAATTATTTTATAAAAGTTAAATAAAAACCTATTCAAACATGAAATAATTGAATACTCTTTAGATGATATATTAATGCTCCAAATCAAAAATTTCAATTGTGATGAAAATTAGACTTTACTAGTATTGCCGAGAGATGTTCTTTTGGGTGTTTATTCCCTACGTACTCTATAATACGCTCTCCTCTGACGTCTGGATGGGAGTGCGTGTATTAATTGCTTAAGCACTGATAATTGAGACTTGGCCCATTTTCTGACATTAGCGATAGGATTCTATGTAGCCATTTTTTTGTAGAGCTCATTCCTCTTCCATAATGCAGGTTGATAATTTGTCATTGATGATAGTTTTCAGTTTTTTTTTACGAAGAGGGTTTGATTCCTTTGAAGGTGAAATGAGATGTCAATGCATATGTTCGCATGGGAATTTCTAACATATCCTAATCCTCTTATTCTTCAGTAGGTTTATTTGCTGAATGCCCCATGTCCACTATCAGTGATGTGGATGGGGTTGAGAAGGGGTTACAGCGTTCTCCTGTGTTTTTTTTTTTTTTTTTGTCAACGACAGCTCATCGGTATGTATTTTATGCTTTAGATGTTCACACCGTGAGGTGCCTTCTCTGGGGTTTCAGTAGCTTAGGATCCTTAGTTAGATCTTTGTATTTTTATTTTTACGTTAGCCTGAGTTCCAGAGAACCCTATTCAGGAGTGGTGTTGAACGGCTCAAATTAATTAACGAATGTAACGGCGCCCAGGTGAACAAGACGCGAGGTCTTAAAAGGAGGAAATTAATTGAGTAGGAACGACAGAGGATGGAGAGAATTCCGGAGTAGAGTGGAGGAAAGAAAGAATGCGGCGAACTCAGTGGAGTTTACACTGAAATCAAACATAAATCATGGGGACACCAGCACCTTGTGACGAGTGATTGTAGGTGGGGTTATTCGGTGGAATAGTTCCTCGCGTCGATGACTTGCTTAAGTACTATGAGATACGGATAAATGCATCAATCGAGCCGCAATATATAAGGGTAAGGTTGAATAGAAGTAAGGAGTTGATACTTGTGCCTTGACCTGAACAATCCAGCGGATGAACCAGAGCAGCGCCCCAAGATAGAGAGAGTTACGTGGCATACATAGGGCGTGAGACTTATTGGTGGAGTAACTGAGAAGGAAAAAGTAAGTTTCACAGTCTAATTAGAACTCTGCAAGCTCGGGTTCAACTTAGTGGATTTTCTAAACATTTTTGTTTTATTTAGGCATGTTTATATTGTTCAACAAAAGACCGAGAGAACCGTCGAATATGAGAAGAACCAGTTAGGTGTCTAGGGGAGATTTGTAGAAGTTGGTTTTTAAAAGAATTAAATTTCACAAGCTTGAGAGGACCCGAATTCTATCCAGATCAGGGAGATAGAATGGAAAGATTAGAGAGAGGCAATTCTATGAGTAAGGAGGGAGAAATTGATAGAGTTGATTGGATGAAAGGTAAGTCACGGCCATAATAATGGATGAGTTCTAGATTGAGGTGAGAAGATCATTGATGAGAAGAAGGTAATATAAATTAGGAGATAAAAAGACCTAGGAAACATATTGAAGATTCAAGAAGAAAGAAACAAAATCCATAGACAATTTTAAACTAACAGAAGGAAAGAAGAAACCAAGAGGAGTGAGGCATGACACGTCCATAGCCGTAATGCTTTTGAATGTAAGCCGCACAAGCAATCTCGAGTTCTGAGGTGAACTGATTATCTGTAAATATGGAGTTAATGCAGTAGATCTGGCACGAGCCGTACTGTATAACCCAGAAAGAGGAAAGAGAATTCGAGATATTTAAGAGTGAGAGTTAGAAAATTTAAGATTAGAAAGAATGACAGTGAAGAGTTAATAAGGGGCGATAGTTAAGATAGGATGAGAGCGTTTTTTCGAATAGTTTAGCATAGTGCGCTTTCAAACACTGAGTGAAGCTAGTATGGGCATAGAGATAAGTTGATCCGAGGGTGGGGTCAGAGGACATTCTAAGAACTCGAGAGGAAATGCCATCCGGGTCGTCCTAAGTTCTCAGATTTTAATGGAGTCATGCCCCGTCAATATGAAATGAGGTAGACATGAATGAAGGAGAAGGAGGGAAAGGAACAGATATAGCAGGGTTTGAATTGAGGAATAGGAGGCCAAGATATTGGCCTTTAGTGAGTTAAAAAATATCAATGCGATAGAGGAGGAAAGGATGATTAACAGATTGTTATAGATGTTTGTGGCAAGAGGCCAGAAATTTGTCAGTAGGAGAACCAGGAGGTCAGTCGATTTTCGTTATAGAGTCCGTTCTCGTGAAGAGTAATACCTGACGATTTCTAGCGAATGATAATTGCAAGAGGTAGAGAGAGGAATTTTTCCCCCAACACCGATAACATTGTCTCTAGCTGCATGAACGACAAGCAGATGAACCATTCTTTTTGAGGAGAAAGATTTAGATGTCCAAGAAGGAATGAACTGCTCATCGCCATTTAACACTCATAAGTTCCATACTTTAACTGCGAGATCATGAGGGTCTTACAGAGCAAGCAGCAGTCACTTAATTAATAGTCTCGGTGAGCAACGCAATGCCCAATGTCGTAAGAGTCGAGAAAAACCGATAGGGGCAGGAATGGGATGTTGGATGAGAAAGTATTAAATTAAATGATATAAGGTGTGGTCAGATTTACGGTTGGTCGTGGGTATATTATATAGCAGCGGCGATTGTGCTCCCTTGCCCCTCTGAAACCGAATGAACTGTCTAAGGTTGTAGGTTATTTAATAGTTCTCCAGATCGTTGAGAATCTGATGATTTTGGCTTTCATCCAACTAAATCAGTAGGAGGGAATCCCCACATTAGTTTTGTGTACATTGAAATGCCCTAAATAGAGGACTAGATTTGATAGAAGATATAAAGTCTCCGTGAGAGTATAGTAAAAAAAAGGATGAATTGTTCTGTTTTAGGAAAGTACAGAAGCATAAGAATATTGTAGTTTAAGGAAGAAATTTTAAGCCACAGAATCTGAAGTTAGGAGAACATTTTTTTGTTTAAAGGATATTTATATTTGTCCGTTCTGCTAAACTTTTAATTTGGTTTCAGAAGTGTATGGTTTTGGATATATAACGAGTTGAGATGATTATCCATTGGTCTCAGACAGAGTTAAAATTAGGTTTAGAGTTGGAGAGTGTATTTCCATGGATGCGAGAGTTAGAGTGAGCCATTGATGTGGTAAGTAAGAAGACAGCTGTGCAAATCTCTATAACACGCACACAGCACACAATACAAAAAAAAAAAAAAAAAAAAAAAAAAAAAAAAAAGATGAAAACAAGGAGATTAGGAAAATTTATTCGTTACGGCTAAACCTAATTTTAAAACCGATAAACCCTATTTACAAGCATAGTATCTAAAATATGATAATCTAAAGTTTAAAAACTCATGCATCCCATGCTTCAGAAATGTGCTACCAAAAAATATATTGATACTAAAAGAGTAGATATCTGTATTATAATAAGGCTGTCAATAGGTAAATTTTTACGTTAAGAGCCAGTTGGAGAAAGCTAAATTAAGTTAAAAGGAATAGAGGAAAAAACATAAATTGTAGCTCAGTATTTATGACTAGATTTTATTGATTAAAAGTTTTTCATAGAGAAAATCTTACTCCAATAGATATAGCTCATATCCAATTTTAACCCGATACGATACCTCTAACTACTACTACCGCTAATATATTCAGACCCATCCTAATATATTATATATATATATTAAAATATATAAATTTTATATTTATATTATATTTATATATATATATATATTATATATATTATAATATATCTATAATATATATATATATTATATATATATATTTATTGTTTATAAATTTATATTAATAATATATGGTCATTCTCCTACAATATCAAATTTTGGAGTACACCCCAACGTCAGTTTTGCTGATTTGGTAGTACCCAAATTTTGCAGAAAACTAATTCCCCTTAATTTTGGTTTAATTTTTGGGAGTTTCGGATACTCAAGAAATAATATTTAATTGCATTAAGGAATTTATTATCTAAGAAATGTGAAATAATAACATTGTGCATAATTTAAAAAGTTGTAGGCTTAAAATTTCTCCCTCGCCTTTTTGTTAATTTTTAAAAAGCATATCCTTTATAAACATCCTTTTCTTTAACATAAACAAAAAGTCAGCTTTTATTGGAGGTATCAAGCTTTTAAGCTTAAAAAAGTTTTGTGTTGGTCAGATTGGAGAGAGTTCAGGAAATTTATAGTTTATTAAAACTCAATTACTGCGATAATGTTATTCAGAGTATGATTTCAAATGGAATTACAGCGGCGGATATTCGACAGAATTTATAATGTTTGGTGATTTACCTTACTTCCTTTCTGTAATTAGTTTGGGAATTTTGAGTTTGTAAATATAAGCCATACATATTTTTTTATTCCTGGTATTAGTTTTTGAGCTAAATTTTTGAAGAATTTTTCTTTCATATACCCAACAGGCAACTTTGTTTTTTACCCTCATTAGGAAACTAATAAATATGCAATTCCCTCAGGTCTTCCAATATCATTAACCAAATTTTTCATAGTGTTGCAAGAAGTGACTATTGCTTTCTGTGGCATCAATAAAATGAGAATTTATTCCACTTCAGTAAGTCTACTTTCCAGATATTTTTAGGTTCTTTAGTGTTTGATTGTGATATTGAAGGATTTCAAGTTTGTGTCAGGAATAATTTTATGATTATTGTACTCTTTATGCTATACTTAACTCCTTGCATTTTTCTTCAGCTCTTATAATAACATGAAAGTTTTTTGTGGCATTATGCGTTACTTAAATTTAACTATAATATTGGCTTTCAAGTTTAATTTATATTTTAACACTTTACATTTTTAATTATGTACAATTTTTTAATATAAAAAACTAAGTTTTATAATCTCTTTTTTAAAATGCATTTAAATTTGATTGCTTAAGTAGAGAACTAATATAGAGTCTGAAATAAGGAATATGAGACCCCAATTAAATGTGTGTGGGGGGGGGGGGGGTCTGTGTATTTATTCATTCATTTGATATAATATTTAGGAAGTTTTTTTTCATGACTATGAAAATTCATTATTAATGGGGGGGGGGGTGTAAGTATGTATGGTTTGACAGAGATTGCAACTTGTAATTTGAAACTAAGTTATACAGCAAATATAGGATATCCTTTAGATAGGGAGATAGAAACCTATCATTTTTTGCCGACAATGCAGTTCATTTTATAGATTATATGTATCATCTGCTCCGGATCCCATTATTTCATTCTCTAGCAGATCGCCTACCGCTATTAATATGATATTGGTCATTGTACTGTCTGATCTCATTTAAAGACTATTTAGAATACCTTGCAATAGTTACTCTGTAATTATATCTTTCAGCTTTTACGGAACACACTAATTATTACAGTTTAGATTGTACAAAGTTTGAATATATTAAATTTGAATCGCTATTAAGCTACATTTCAGCGACTTTTTTCTTCAAGCAAGATTCCAAAACGTTTCAATGTGATTATTTTCTAGCTACATTTTAGAGATTTTGATTAAGTATGTTTCATAGTGATTATCTGGATGAGTGATGCTTTAAATGGCGAATAGGGGATAGTGGGATCCTGTAAAGTTTACTTGAGTACACTCCTGTGTTCAGCATTCGTGTGGAAGAACATGTAATGGTTTTCTATTGAAGCATCAGCTACATATTTATATAATATAACCATTGAATGAAACAATGCTCGGTAGATTGTTTCTTTAACTTTTAAAATATTTACATCCTATTAGTCAATTTAAATTAATTTAACTTAAATTGTGGGAAAGATGTATTCATAAATTAGTTGATTCTCTATTATACTTGTAATATTCTCTCTAACGGTATTTCATATAAGAATTTTTTATTGTCTTAATATAGAGATGATTGAATTTTGATCTTTTGTAGTTTCTGTATGAAAACTTTGTCATGAAAAAAGTATGGAAAATATTTTAATTTGTGATTTCTATAGTTGTATGATAGCGTTAAGTATTTTGAACATCAGTGTATAAAAGCAGTTCAACCCATTCTTAAAATTAAGGATCTTGTAAGTTTAAATTAATTTTCATAAATGATATAGGATGGGATTATTTAAAGTTAAAGTGAGAATTCTAGTTAGCTTTGTGTTTAAATTGGTACGGTTGATTTGTATAAATGTGATAGTGTGATCGTTTCTACCCATAGAAACGAGCATTAAGTATTTTCCAACGAATTGCTGAACTAAGGTTTCAAGTAAAATTTATGAGGATTCCATTATCACCCTACTTGGCCTTTATATCATCATTCTTCAAGTTCTTAAATCATAAATGATGATCTGTCGGATATAATTTCAAAATTTTAAGACCATGGAAATGCTGAAGATATGGAAGTTTTGGAATCTTTATATATTTGGACATTGAAGCTCTAAATGAATATAATTTAATAATTAAAACCATCCTTAAGTGAAGTTGAATTTCCGTTTTAAATGGTTTGACTCTTTATTAGTTAATGTTTTTTTTTTACAAAAGTGAAGCAGCCTTTATTATTAATGTATGATTCATTTTAACTGTTTTATTTTGTTTATTTATTCAGCTTGAAAATGGGTGTTTGTGTAATACACAGAGCTAGTCGGATTAAATCAATTTAAATGTTTAGATGTTCTGAGGCGACTTTAGAATTCTCGCTTCTAAGAAAGGTTTATATACTGTCTAGTTATATTATTATATATTATATATATATACTATATATTAGATATAATCTATATATTATAATTGATATATATATATAATATATTATATAGTTATATTAGTAGTGATTTTGTATATATAGTTATATATAGATATATTATATTATATATATATATATTTATGGTTATATAATTATAACTATTTTAGTATAATATAGTATAAAATATAGTTATATTATATATATTATATAGTATATATATATATATATACTATTATATATATATTTATATAGTATTTTATTATTTTATATCTATTATTATATATATATATACTATATATTTAAATATATTATAGGTATATATATTAGGTATAGTATTATATATATATATATTTTATATATAATTTTTTTTTCTTTTACTCTCTTTGCTCCAAGATGGGGTAGGTGCTGGAACCATCGGAAGAACAGTATGGAGAATGAAAACGTCGAAAGGCCGCATATACAGCCCTCTGGTATCTACCGTAATTATGAGAGCTGTCACAGAAGCGAAGAATCCTAGAGATATTTGAGCGACGGCCTCACTATGGGAAATCGTTCCATTGTCATAGGGTTCATACTTCTGGCTCAGGTGGAAAAATAATCCCACCAACCCAATTGCTCCATAAACCCCGCATGGACTGTCCCTATCGACGCCACTTTTTCTCGACTCTGCAAACTCATATTTTCTCTTCCTTGACCCGATTCGTTACCGACTCATCCTTCTTCGGTTCCCAGCGTCGGTTCCCACACCTCTCACTATAGTCGTTAACCCCGCTTTCATTCATCCTTTCCCTGCAATCTCATTCTTCGCACATCCTTTCATTTTTCTCATCATTTACCTCTTCTTCACACAAACCGATACTCTAGATAGTTTCGATTCCTCTTGTCTTACTTCTTTTCACGCTGTAGCATGCCCTATAAGATTGTCACTGGAACCTTGAAGACTAAGATCTGAATAGTAATTCTATCTTATTCCAGTACATAGTCTCCTACCTGATACCAAGTACGATCGCAGGTACACAATACCTCATGTAGACTCTGCGCATCCAGACTTGTGCTTTATTACAACGCTTATTGCAACCCAGAACTGCTGCCATTCAAATTTCTACATAACTCTGATCATCGTTCATTTTATCCACACATACCTAAATATTAAATCCCAGAACTTGCCTCAGCTTCCCATATCTAAATAACTTATCGAGGATGTCCTACTCCAAACATGACTTACTTATTATCGTTTTACTTTAACCCGTATTTTACCTCTTGCCAAGGTTTCACACAATCTCTCAATCTTTCAGACTCGCGCAAGTAAAGCAAAATCATCCGTATACAATAGGTTGGTTGACTCTCATCCTCTCTCATTTCCATCATTTCTAAACCATTTCTGCATAATCGATTTCATAACCCGACATTAACAATTGATAACAAGAGACTAACAAGTCCTGTTGATCCGCTATTAAGCTGCCATCCGATTGACCATTTATTCTTACCCCAGCTTACTAATCGTCATACATACTGTTTTTGTTTTTTTTGATGCATTCAGAAGTCCTACCACAACCAATATTCTATATCTGCATAAAGCTTCGCGCTAAGGTTAACATCATCATAGCCTGTATGTAGACATAAACTAAATTAATTTATTCTTTCCCCTAATTTTCTCATAATTTGTTTCAATGTAAAGATTTTGATCCACACATCCTCTACCACTTCATAAACGCACCTGTGTGTTCACGTTCGTCACTCAGTCATCGACGCCTTTGTCGACAATACAACATATACTTCCTAGAAAGCACTCAATTAGATATATACTCTAGTATAATATTATATACATATAATAGTATGATATTCTATATATATATAATATAGTTTGTATGTGAGATAAAATATTTAATATTATTGTATATATTATATATATTAAATATAATATATAATAATATATATACTTATATATTTTATATATATATATATATATAGTAATATATAATATATATATATATATAGTATATAATATTATTTATATATTTTATATATAATAT
>JABUQX010054544.1:0-49825 GCA_015478945.1 Trachelipus rathkii
CAATTTGCTGTTAAGAGATCAAGATGCAGAATATTGTATATAAATGAAATAAATATCTTTTTTGGTACCTTGAAATTGTTTTCAAGTTAGATTATTTATTCTTTTTTATTTGAAGTAATATATATATAAATATATAATATATAATATAATATATATAATATATATATAAATAATAATATATATATAGTATATATATATAGATATATATATATAAATTAACATATATAATATATATATATATATAATATATATAATATTATATATATTACTAATATTATATATATATATATATATATATATATATATATATACTATATATAATATATATATATTATATAATATAATATAATATATATATATTTATATATACATATATATAATATATATATTATATATATATAATATATATATATAATATATATATAATTATAATTAATAATTGAATATATATATATATATATATATATATATATATAATTATATATGAAGACCTTATTAATCCAAGCGTCTCGCTAATTTTGATACAACTTACTGAAAAGGCCAGAAATATGTTGTAATTATGAAAAATCAAAAACTACTTGGAAATTTCCAATCATTCAAAAATCCGTTGAAATTTGACTTTCAAAATATTTCTGTCGAATTGTTTTTTAATTTGAAAATAGTTAATAAATCCATTGGAACCCAAGACACAACGGGGTTTCAGCTTCCTGTACCCCGACCCGTGAGTGTGGTAATTGATGCAGAGTACAACCTATCTCAGAAATTTAAGGCCTAACTACGACCCACAATAAGTAATCAAACACAAATCAATCACGTTGTACCGGCAACCAGACTCCGACATCAATACAAGAAAGTCTCTGTGAGTTAGAATAATACGAATCTGATATACGAAACGACATAAACACTCAGACCAGCAGTCAAGCGATCTAAGCAATAGTTCCGATGCACACCGATCTACACATAGCATAATACATCACTTAAGCTCTCATGTTACGTCTATTAGAGCTTAGTATAAGCGTATAAAGGTAGTCATCTACCGCTAAGGATTACGGCCGTTCTATAACAGCATCAATCAAGGTCTCAGGAGTATAGATTACGAGATCCAGGTCTAACAGCCTTCCACAATTAGCTCTAGAGTTAGACAGTATAGGATTTATAGCAAATAAAACTATTAGTTTCAAACCAGCAACACACACCAACACACCAATCGAACCACTACCCCTAATAAACTCTAACAACCCTACAGACCACCCCATATACTCCAGACCTAGCCCACACAAATAAAATACCATATATACCAAGCGAGAAAAACCCATACACTACACAAACCAATAAGGCACTACGAATACGATATAAACCACATAACATATATATATATATAATATATAATATATAATATATAATATTATATATATATATTCTTGTCTTTGTTTACATAAAGAAAATTAGAATTTTATTTTCTCAAGGTTACTTTTTTTAACAAGACCATTTAATTAAATTCAATTAGTTTAAAATTCAAAAAAAAAAAATTTTTATTTAATATAATATATATATATAAACACATCACAATACTACACTATAACTAACATCACCCAACAGCCGCACAACACCCTCATTCAAACATCACAGCATAACCATACACAATACTACAAAACACCCACGACACCATAGTAACCTCAACTAAACCACAAACCATACACACAAAAACACTACCCTCACTAAAACCACTATTACAGCAACAAACTCTAAAAACACCTAAAACGCACACATAATCTGAAACCCAGAACACCACGAGCCAACGCAGTCGCCTAAGACTCTTCAAGACTACGACGTCCATTGACAACACATAACCGCACATCAATCTCACACACCAACCCACCATACCAACACTAACCCACATTACTCACAACATCACCATACTCACCACCCATACAAATAACACCAATCAGTACCATAACACACATACATAGCAACAACACACCCATACACAACAATATAGTCCTAAACACACAAGCCCGAAACCCTACAAACACCTAATACTCAACATAATTCACCTAACCCAACAACATAATACCTAACACAAACATTCAACATCCTAACCACGAACATAACCACACCGAACTAACCCAGCCACAGTCACCACAAATACAAAAAGCAACGTCAAATCCACAAACCCACAGTCCATCAACAAACCCCATCAAAATACAACAACAACAAGCCTATACACATCACCACCACAACCATACGATACTAAGCTATACACTAGACCAACCTAACACATATCACACGACTAATACTACAAATAAAAACTGACAACCACACAAACACCACCCAAAATATCTATACAAAAACACGACTAGCGACACCACAAACAAACACCACAATATAACACGCCGCACACACACCACACACTCACCACACACAATACCCTCCACCTATAAACCCACACCCAAGTCACGCCTACCAATATATAATTATCACGTACACAAAACACTAATCAAACTACCCCTATCACCATATCACCACAATTAAGTACCAACATAAGACCAAATATACCCAATATCACATACAAATACGTATACGTACTACCTGCCCCAACAACACAATATATACACATAGCTCTGATACCTAACATTAACACACACCACAAAAAACTATAACTAACAAAATAATAAGACCCAAACACGCTACTCAAAAAATAAGATGGATATAAGGATTGAATTTATCATATACTATGAACTAAATAAAATGATAAGAAAAACAAATATACAATACACACACTCCAAGCAGCAAGAAAATAAACCCAGAAATATGCGCTCAGCACACGACAAAATATATATATATAAATATATATTTATATATATATATATAATATTAAATATAATATCATATATAATAATATATATATAATATATATTGAACTAAGAATTTAATATTCTTATGACTTTAAATAACCTTTGATGAATAAGATGTTTTTCCAAGACGATAGATTAGAATAAGATGAAATGATGCACATATTTTCCTGTCTACTCGACCGCTACTTGGTACATCGATATATATATATATATATGATATAAATGAGATATATATATATATATATAATATATATATATATTATAAACTATATATATATTAATATATTATATAACTATATATATTAAAAATATTACTGAATTTTAAAAACCAAGAACTCAGAGAACACCTCTCAATGTGTTATCAGTATAGTATTGAGAGAAAACTAGGAAACGATTGACGATTCGGCTCCAACTAGACCAAGTTTTGGTAGTTTTAGCTGAAGGTAATGATTATTTGAGAGAGAGGAGAGAAAGAGTCGAGATGGCAGAAAATGAAAGGAATGAAGAAATGAGAATGCACAGTGTGAGGGAATCAATGTAAAATGAAATGCCATAAGGCAATTAACAATTTCTTCTATTGATGATTTTTCAAAACCAGTATGAGAGAGCAAGTTCACAAGCCGCGAATCCATACTAATTAATCTTTGTAAAAAGTTCACTCATCCATTAGAAGATATCATATGATATGAGAAAAGCCCCTCTTTGCATACGTCGAAAAGAGTATCCATATGAGGCAAAGAACGAGAATTTCTATAGGATGAGAGAGTGTATAGGTGCTTACCGAGATTTTCTGTAATTAATACTTAGAAATTTGAGATAATCTCTTACCCTGTGCTAACATATTTGGACATTATAGTTATAAGGATTTTAGACATTTGTACCATACTAACTCACAAAGACGTGAACAACCATAAGAGAAAGATATTGCTCTACTCTGAAAGTTACCTAACAGAACCGGTATTTATAGAATATGATGATGTTCTAAGTCGATAAAAACCAATCAACAATGAGTAATCAGAAATAATTTATCAATCAATATTTGAAATTAAATATGTATTCACCAGAGAAAATGAAAATATTGGTATATAATATTGAATAATATAACTATATCCTTTTTAGTAATATCACTTATACAGGTACTTTTTCAAATCTTTTACACCGAATACTATTTTAATTCCCTTTTTTATTTGTAGTATATTTCTTTTCAATTCTGACAATTTTTATAATTACTATAATACTATTTAATTATAATAAATTATATAAATAATATATAATTATATATAATATATATATATATTATATATATATAGTATTATATATATAATATATATATATATAATATATAATATATATATATAAATATATATATATAATACATATAAGTATATAAGTATATATTAATATAATATAATTAATATAATATATTATAAATATATTATATATATATATATATATATAATATATATATAAGATTTAATATATAATATATACAATATCATATATAATAATAATAACTTATGATAATATATATATTAGATATTATATATATATATCATTAATATAATATATATATATATAGATATAATATATATATTATATTATTATTATTATATATAATATATATAATATAAAAATATATATTAATATATATATAATTATATATATATATATATATATAAATCAATATATATATATATATATATATTAAAATATATATAAATTATAATATATATATTAACTATATATAATAACGTTATATCTATAGTCATCGATATCAACATCATTCATAACATTCACTCCCGTATTTAGAATGAAGTTCTACACAAGACTGAAAATATAATCAATCTAATTCTATTCTAATCATCACATCTAATCTATTCATAAATATCCCTTAGTTCCTCAAATAAACTTGGTAGCGTTAACAAGACACCCAGTCAGCGAGCACTTATATTATATTAACAAGTATATATATTATATTAATGATTATATATATATTTTATAAGAAATATTTTGATAGACCTATATAGTTTGTATTAGATAGCAAGACGTCTGTCACGCTAAATTTTATTAATATTAAACTTACTGAATAAAGGGCCAGAATATAAATGTTGTATTTATATAGTAAGAAAATACAAAAACTACGGATTCACCACCAATAGGAAAATTTCCAAATACTATTAGCACATAAAAAAAAGCACCCTATTGCCGTATTAGACATGATTTACTTTCAAAAAATATTTACTGTACTAAATTAGTTTATTATTATTTAAATTAATTATAGAATATATATAAATATTAGTTAGGTAGTATGTATTGAAATGATCCCAATTGGGAAACCACAAAGATACAAACTATTGTTTTAAAGCTTCCGTTAGATAACCAAGACCTGTGAGTATGGATGGTAAATTTAGATGATTTTAAGTAATATTATGAATCATAAGTTAAATAACTATAGTTTACGTAGATAACCGTTTGATCTTATATATAGAGGATTTTAGGGTTAGTTATTTTAATCTTGAAGAGACACAGCAGGCATTCAGTATATTAGCTAATAGTTGTAATGGCCGTAGAGATAGTTTAAGGTTAGGTTATGTTTTTAAGGGATGAAGTTTATAGGTTAAAAGGTTAAGTAGTATGATAGGTTGAGGTTTATAGGTTAATAGCGTATAAGGTTAAAGTTAGGTTATATAGAGTATTTAGGTTATAGGTATTTAAGAGTATTAGGGATTTAGGTTAGGTATAGATGTATTAGGTTAAGGTTAGGTTAGGTTATTCATTATTTCAATAAAAAAAGAATTAATAATTATCTATATATAGTATATAATAATATAGATATATTAGATGATAATATATATATATAATATATATATTAAATATAATAATAATATATTATGGATATAATATATATATTATATATAATATATATTAATATTTAATATTGCATTGATATATTTAATATAATTGCCACATCCAATTAAAAATATGTTATATGTAATGATGATCGATTGTTATATAATGACATTCAACGCTGACATGCAGTTACTTTTAATGATATTTTTACAAAGTTACGTATTTTGTTTAATACAGTAATCCATTTAATAAAGATTCAATATAGTTTATAAAAATTTTAAAGGATATAAAAAATATATATATTTAATATATAATTTAAAAATATAACATATGTGCTATTTTCTAGATTATTATAGTAATATTTAATATATATATAATATTATTATATATAATATATATAATTATATATATATAATAAATGAATTAAATAATATTAATTTAAATTATTTAATTATATATTAATAATATTTATAATATATATTAATAAATAGTATTATAAATTATATATATATATATAATATATATATATATAATATATATATATATAAATATATATATATATATATATATATATATATATTTAATTACATAATATACTCTGTTGATTATGTTTGTATTATAATAATAAATATATATATATAATATATATATTATATATAGTATATATATACAGTATATGATATTAATAGATATAAATATACAAATATATATATATATATATATAATATATATATATTTTATATATAATATAATATATATATATATTAAATATATATTAAGAAATATTATATTTATATATATATAATATATATATATAATATATATGATTAATATATATAATATATATAGTAGTTAATATAGTATAATAATATATATATTTATATATATATAATATATATTAATATATATAATAATGTATATATATATTAATTAAAGAATATATAATATTATATTATATATATTATTATTATATAATTAATTTAATAATATAATATTATATGATTAATAATTTAAATATTAATATATAATAATTATATATATATTAGTATAATATATAATAAATTATAATAATTATATGATTTATATAATATTAAGTATTTATATTTATTTTCAGATTGGTTGTATCATATTTTCTATAGGAAAAAAAATTATAGTATATAAGAATATATATGGATATATTTATATATAATATATATTATATATATATAGTTATAAATATATATATATATAGCTAGTATATATTGACTTAAGATTTAATTATCTTATATGAGCTTCTAAATAACCTTGAGTAAGATGGAAGTTTTCCAAGACGATAGATGTGAATAGATTGAATTGATGCACATATTTCCTTCTACTCGACCGCTACTTTGGTACATCAGATATATATATATATATATATTATATATATATAAGTATATAGATACTATATATATATATAAGTGATATAAGTATATATATATTATAATATATATACTATGTAACTATCAGTTAGAATTTCTGTAATATATTAGATAGTATATGATTCATGAATTTTAAACAAGTATCTCACAAGAGAGGAAGCTACTTATCCTCTCAAATGTGTTTTTAGGAGTTTGAAATATAAACTATAAACATTGTTGTTAGAGATTATGAACTAACATCAAGAGAACGTTAGACAATTGTGATGGTTAAGTAGAGTGAATGCGTTATTGTTAGAAGATCATATTGCAAAAAGGATATTTTGCGATGATGTAGAGTATAAGCAGAGAGAGAGAGAAGAGTGAAAGATGAGATATGAACAGCTAACGAATAGAAGCGAAAGAGAAGAAATGAAAACATGAGAGTAATTGAGACAGGGGGTAGGGAGTATTGAATAGAGTCAAAACCTTGATTAAATTATGTCCGGAGGGGTTAATTTTACAAACATTTTGATTTTTTTTTCCTTATCAAAATAGTAAATAAAACAAAATACGATAATAGAAAAAGAAACTATAATAAACTAAATTCAGAAGTATATTATATATAAAGGATAAAGTTTTGATATTTTTCTTCAAATAAAATTTAGATGTGGATTTTTAATATAAATTATTTTTACATATCTAATAAAAATATAATATATTTAAATAAACATTAAAAAATTATCTGCAATTTTAAAAAATCACAATATTTTATAAAAAAAATTATTTTTACTTTTTATTAGAAATTTGATATATACATATATAATTATATTATATACTTATATAATATATTATATATATATATATATATTAATATAATATATATATAGATTTAAATGAATAATTATCCAATATAAAACATATTTTATAATATATTAAATCGATATAATATAATATATATATATAATATATAATATATTTAATTATATATAAGATTATATATATATATTATATATATATATATATATTATATATAATATATATATATAATATACATATAATATATAACATATATATAATATATATTATTAATATTATATTATTAAATAGATATTAATATAATATATATAGCCTGTTAAAGTAGGTATGATTTATAGAATTATCAAGGTTAAATAATCTATATAATTAATGAATATAATAAATATATATATATATTATATTATAATAAATATTATATATATATATATATTAATATAATATAAAATATATAATTAGATAATATAATATATATATTTATATTAATATTAACCAACGTGATTTATAATCTAATCACATCATACATTCATAGAGTAAAGAAAGTATATAATCTCATCATCATCAAATCATCATCATACGATTCAATCATTCATCGATTCATTAATTCATCAATTCATTCAATTTAATTTCCCGTTGGTTCCCTTAAAAAACTATGGTGGATAGTATAAAGTAAAACAAAGACCCTCAGTTACAAGCTAGCGCACCATATAACGTCAAATAATATAATAAACCAGTAATTATGCTTAGAATTTAGAGAAAAGAACAAATCTTAAAATAAACTAAATAAAATTTTTCTGGAAAAAAAGTAATAATACTATACTATAGTCTATAACGTTTATATAGAAATATCTATTGATAAAGCATATAGGATTTTGTATATAATTATTAGTATAGGATATTATTACTACCACATATATATAAATATATAAACAAAAATTATAAATATAATAACGTTTTTAAAATTTATTAATAACACAATATACTATTAAATTAGTAATAGTATATATATTTTGACGTATGAGAGTGTGTGTAGCTGATAGATAAGTATTTGGCTTTATTCCTGTATATAGTATATTATATCTATAAGTAATAAATAATAACTATATAAATTCATTTCCTATTTTACACAAACATATAAGGAAATAAATTCAATTAATTGAATCTTGTTAAAAGTTTCACTAAATATTAATTGCTGTGAGAATGCAAATTATTAAAGCTTTTATTTTAATAATAATATATATATTATATATATATATATATAATATAATAATAGTTATATATGTTATATATAATTAATATTAAGAATAATATATATATATATATATATATAAGTATATATATATATTAATATATATTAATATATATATATTTATATAAATATATATATTTATATATATAATTTATATATAATATATATTAATATGATTAAATATATATTATTAATATATGTAATTATATTAATATATTATATATATATAATAGGTCTATATATATTTAATAAACTTTTTCGTTATATTTAGTAGTAGTAATGTTATATATTATTAATATATATATATATAATTATATATATTTAAAATATAGTATACATATTAATATATAATATATATTATATTAAATATATATATTATATATATATAATAAATTAATATTAATATAATATAAATATTATATATATTTATATATATATATATATATATATTATAATATATATATATATTAATATTATATATATAATATATATAATATTATATATTATATATATTAAATAATATATAATATATAATTATAGTATATTAAATTATAATTTTAGGATGCATACTAACAACAAGGTTTAATTACCTCAAGATAACTTCCTAATGTTATAAGTAAATTGATATGCATCGTATAGGACTGAATTATATATAAATAATAACTTTCGGTTATTTGTAATTAATATAACAGTAAAAATTATTACTTATCTAACTATACCATAAAGAAAATATAACTCAGTGTAATATAGATATGACCGTATCTATTAAATTGATTCTCTTTAGTGATAGAAACAATTATATAAATTAAAATAACAGTATTAAATTATTGATAAATATAAATATGCATTAATTATATAAAGATGACGACACTTTTAAATTTAATGTTTGTAACAGTGTGTCTATCATTAGTGATTTACTGTTAATTGAAAATAAGCAATATGGTGTATTTCCCATCTTCATATAAAAATTCCTTCTAATAACGTTATCTATTATAATAATAAACTAATTATAATTATATATATTTATATACGTTGTTTGTTTGTCTCTAGATAACACAGACAAGGTCTAAGGGATACAAGTAAATATAAGGATAAGTTATAACGCTCATCAATAATAAAGAAATGTTAATCATAGTTATAATTAAACAGTAATATATATTGATTTAATATATCTATATTATTTTTGTGCTTGTGATTCAAGTTATCCGTACGTTCTCAACTCTATTGTATAATTCGAGTATATTGTGGCATAAATAATATATATATATATATATATTAATATATAATATATAATATATAATAATTATATTATATATATATTATATATATATATATATATATATATTAATATATATATATATTTATATTAAAATATATATAAGTATGCCGATGTCTGTATCACACGGAAGAAATATAATAATATGGTATGAGATATAGAGTTGAGAAGGATCTTTGAGGATCGATTGACTTATTTGCCAGAATAAAGTTTGATTTATTTTCATTAATGACATCAATAAAATAGATGTTGATTTCTATTATTAGTTACTGAAGTGAATCACACAAGTTAATAACAAAATAAAACATTTTAACTGAAGAAAATATAAGAGAAGTTAATCTAAATTTACGAGACATTTAAAATTATATAAATAAATAAACAAATATAAAGAAATTAAAATCAAAGCAAACATTTTTATAACTTTTTTATTTTATAAATATTGAAGCAATAATTCGTCAATTTTTGTAATAAAATTTGTAATAAAAGCAAATATTTTGAAAATCATAAAAATTTAAAAAAATATATTTCCTTTTTATGAAACAAAAAAGAAATATATATATTGAATACATATTCATATACATTAAATACATTATATATAATATTAATAATAAAAATATCAGAGCTGTCTTAATCGGTATTTCATATATTTATTTATAGATATAGTGCGCTACTCGCTCATTATTATTGCCGCCTATAATGTACGTATGAGATATATACACTATTTGAATTCGACCTATAGCGCCTTTTATGCATCCATATTATTTCACATCAATGCGCTATATAGTGAGCATTTATTGTCTTGCTTCTTATTGCTCTCTTATTGCGGCTATAATGAATTGTATCCGCTACCGACTTGTCGCCGACCTAGTTGCCTATATTCAGCTAAATAAATTTATTTTGCTATAAATAATAAACTTTAAGTTGACGTATAATAAATATTTTGACTTATTTTAATAAAGAAAACAAACAACACACAATTACTCACCCAGATTGATGTTGTTGTAAAGTTAAAATATGATCATCCATAAATCAATCTATATAAATATATCTACTTCTTCTCCTGTAAATTATTTACCTCCTCCATGTCCTTGTGGTACATGTTTTCCCCCAGGAGGTTCCGCACGAGCGCTGACAATGATTCTAAAAGTAATTTGCATAAATTATTTTGACTTTTAAGCTAAATTAAATTTATATTCAGTATAAAACTACTAGAACTATAATATATATATATTAATATATATATAGATATATTATATAATATATATATATAAGATAATATATAATATAATATATATGATATATATTATTAAATTAAGCAAGTTATCCAAAACTATATTGAACTTGACCATTATTATAGAAAAAGACAAAATCTTAAAATATAACTAAATTCTTTGGATAATAAAAATACTTTATCAATTGTATCTTTAAACTTTATAGAATCTTATTTATGTATTATGCTATTGGATAAAATTCACAACTTGACATAAACATGAAAAAAACAATATAATAGATAACGTTTCAATATTTAAACACAATTACTTATTGGATTTTATCTAATTTTATGATGATTAGCATTATTATTTGCTATTTATTCCCTGTATATTATATAAATATAGTAAATTAATAACAAAAAAAAATTCATAACATAATTATAATATTAGATAATCTTGAGTATAATCGCACTTCAAAAATACAAATGTTATACGTGGTAATATTAATATATATATTTATATAAATATATTATATTAATAAAATAATATAATTAATATATTATAAATTATATTTATACAACTGGTATATTTTAATGGAATTAGATACAAGGTTAGCCGATGTAATTCCTAATGTTATCTAACTTTTAAGGAATATAAAAATAAATGCTTATATATTCTATATGTTCATAAATAAGATGCTGAAGCGGCTACTAATATTCGAACGGAGAATTTGCTGTAGCGCCTATGCTTAGCTCCGCCATATTTTTTTAAATAAATTTGATTGTCTAGCGCTAACTTGGCCTACGTGAATGATAGTGCGACCATAGGCGCAACTCTATATAGGTATGTGAGGTGATACGACAACGCCCAGCTTAACTTGATAAATTATATAATAATAGATTATATATATATAGATAAATAATAATTAATATAATATTAATATATATATTAATATATTATAATATATATAATATTATATATATATAAATATATATAAAATATATATATATATATAATATTATTATATAAAAAACAATAATTTAACAATTATATATTAATATTATAATTATAAATATAAAATTTAATATATATATATATATATTATATATTAATTATATATATATTTAATATATATTATGTTATAAATATATATGTTGAGTAGTTTAGGGCCAGGTTTTATCATTTATTCTTTTAACGGCCAACTCACAATCGTATAGGACTGAATTTTAAAATAATAACTTTCGTTGCCGATATTTAAACAGAAAAATTTATCTTCCAGATAATAAATACGTTTTATAGGTTATATGAACCGTATCTATTATTATGATTCTCTTTAGTGAGAACAATTTTAACAGTATTAATGTTTAAAATAGCTATTAATAAACACGGCAAGAACACTATATATAATATTAAAAATTTTAGTACTTGTTATCCATCTATCTATTATTAAATGTTTGAAAGCAATGTGTTTCCTACTATTACATATATAAAATTCCTTCAAACTTATCTATTATTATATAATCGTATATATAATATATAATTTATTTATATCACGTTGTTTGTTTGTCTCTAGATAACACAGACAAGGTCAAGGGATACAAGAAATGGAGATTTAACGCCTCAAAAAAGAAATGTTATCATGTTAATGTAACAGTATATTGTATATATCATTTATTTTGTGCTTGTTCAAGTTTATCCGTACGTCACTCTATTGTATAACGATATTATTAATTATGCACAAAGAAATAATCATACTACAATAGATACACCTGATATATATTCATATATATGATATAGACTAATATTATATATAATATAGTATATAATATATATATTAATATATAATTATATAGATAATATATATATACTAATAATATATAATGAATAATATTATAAATATAATTATATATATATATAGATTTATATATATAATATATATATATATATATAATATTATTTATTTTAATATTAATAATAAAATTATTATATAATAATATATAATATATTAATATATATATAAGAGAATATATATAATATAATATATATATATATATATATTATATATATATATAATAAGATATATTAATTATATATATATATATAAATATAATCAGAAGAACTGACTAGCCTATAATTATTTTGAGTGCGCCTGCGCCTATTGACGCCTATGTCTGAGCTGGTACCTTAGTCGCACTCTTAGGCGCCTTTGCCACTATATTTTTGTCACATCATATAGCGGCCTAACGCATATGCGCCATATGTAGCCTATTTGCTATCCTTTGCGCCTACCGACTGTTCAGCTGAGATCCGAGTGCCTATCGTCATTAAATTTATCAAAGTAAACTTTAGTATATAATAAAAGAGGCATGTACTTATAAGGAAGAAAAAACAAATTATTAATTTATTTTTAATTAAAATATATAAATACAAAAAAATAAGAACACATGATTTTCCCATTTATTTAAAAAAAAAAACTTGTATTGATTTTAAATATTTTTTTTACACCCACGTTCCTTCTTTTCCTCCATCGTCCTTGTGTCCATGTTTGTCCCCCAGAGGTCCAGCACGACGCTGCAGAAGTTGCAATATTTTCAGAGCCATAGTTGCCTATTTATTTGTAGTTAAGCATCTTATAAATCTTTTTAATGATATATAGTATATATTATAATATATATAAAATATTATATAATAAATATTATTATAATATATATATAGTATTAAATATATAAATATTATATAAATAATATATATATATAATTATTAATATATATTATAATAAATATAAAATATATATATTTATATATATATATATATATAATATATATATTTAATAATAATTTATATATATATATAATATATATATATAATATAATATATATGTAAATTTTAAGTATAAAGTATTTCACCCAAAACTATATGATAATATATAAGAATAGTATCTCACAATACCTAGCCAGTCTTCAAATAAGATATCATAACATTTCTAATAGGAGTAAAACACTAAAAATTGCTTAAATCTTCCTTGTTGTCGATGTGAAGTCTGTCCACACACACTGACCTATACAATCGCGAAGAATAATAGTATATAAATTAATTGACAGAGAGTTGGCATCTTCTAGCCGACCCACCACCTAACTAACAGTCAGTCCCTCTCTCTATCTTAATATAATAGAACATATGAGTTGCTCACCCAAAATGACCACTTAGCGACACCTAATACCACGCCACATGATTTAAGTCAGCACACAATTATGGACGCCAACTATCAGCGCTGAATGACCAAACCCGCCACAGCTCCTGACTTACACATCAACCTAATCAGGTGTACTACCACATAAAATCAAAATATCCTATTACTAAACACCTACTAATATATAATTAGCTGATATAGCAAAGTATATAAATCATCTACTAAACTAAACAATATATACTGAAAGTATGTAATAATAATTAATAAAATTAACCTTTAAATATATTATAAAAATAATTACGAAATAAATATATAATAATATATAAAATATCACACTGATCTGTACTAATATAGTAATTATGTTCATAATAATTAATTATTAAGTAAAGTTGTTATAATTAAATAGAAGAAACAAAATTATTTAAATTAGAAATTTTAATTTATATATTATAATAGTATATATATATAGTTATTACTATATATATTTAGATTAGTATATATATATAATGTTATATTAATATATAAAGAGATAAAAAATATAGTTAGTTTTGTTAGTATTTTGGTATTTATAATTAGTATATTAATTATATAGTGATATAAAATTGAGACCCCAGCCTCACAAATATACCTATATAAGTGTGTGGTGGAAGGAAGTTTTATTGAAAGGAAGTTTTTATTTTACGTATAAGTATATCATACTTTATATAGATTAGTATAGCAATATGTATTAATAAAAATACTATTAATATTATTAAATTACTAACTATTAGTGTTTATATTTTAAATAAGTGCTTAAAAGAATATAATAAATATAACATATTTTAGATAAATATATATATAATTTATAAAATGATTTTTTATTACGTCATATAACGTGTAATTTTGAATTACTTTATATTACATTCCACATATAATATAAAATAAATATAATGAGTGTTATAATGATGTCATTTTAATATGTTTTAATTTATATAATTAGATTTATATATTTCTTTATAAAAATAATAACATTTTTAATTAATAATTATTTCTCATAACCATCAAATAATTCTAATTTCATACCTGTATTATTGTTTAATTTATTTTCAAATTAATATTAGTATAAATCTTATTTATATATATAGCTTTTATATATTTCATAAAAGAAACATATATTATATATAATATATAATATATATAAATATATTATAATATATATATATATATTTATATATTATATATATAAAGATATATATATATATATTATTATATAATATTATAATATATATAAATATACTATATGATATATATAATATTATAATAATTATATATATATAATATATAATAATATATAATATAAGATATATATCATATAAATAGTATAATAATAATATATATATATATATAAAATATCTTTTTATGAAACATTAAGTTTCAAATTAGGTAGCTGGTTAATCTCATTTATATTTAATCAACTTATTTACAAAGTCTGCATAACCAAATAAATAATCTATTACACCTTGAATAATTATTAATGTCAATAAAAATAAATTATATTTTAAATAATATAAAAAATATAAAAATACAATATAAAATATATACAATATTATATAGGATATATTACGAGCTTAAATTTTAATGACCTTCGCCATAATACAACACGAAAGAGTTCTCCCTTCGCACTTAGTGTATCTGAACATATGATGAATCTGTCTTATCCTATACTATACTATTGTGAGAGTTTTATTTTCAGAAGAAATCCCCAAATAGTAATTAATAATATTACATATATTTCGATATGTGGTTCTTAGTGTGAGCTACTTATCTTCACGTCACACTCTATCTTGATATTAGAAAACCGTCACTCTCATAGATTCACATCAGCACACGACATCTCTATACACAGCCTAATATCAACATCACACATATTCGATGTGATACAACAACCCTATCAAATACACAACACACCTACGACACACACGTGCCCGCACCCAATGAGGCACCTTATCCATCATCCTTAAACTATGCGCTCCTCAAATCACAAATCACTGAATGTAATATTAAATTTACAGATTTTCAAAAAAATTTTTTGGTTATACCAAATAGTACTCCATACCGGACACGTCCGATTGCCATTATAGTATAAATTGGATAGAAAGCGTAAATAAATTATAAGATCGACGTTACAATAATAAATTGAATTTATAATTACTGGATAGTTTTATACTAAACGTCATTTTAAGTATTCAATAGTTTAATAGCTCTTATTGAATGTTTTATTTTGTTATATCTTTATATAAATCTTATTAACTGTATTATGTGATGATATTTGACTCCTCACTCCTCCGACACTCAATATGATCTACAACTCTCACCCTACTAAAGTGTATGGGTCGTAAAGGACGGCTGCAAAGAGTGTATAATTTAAACTGATGTAATATATTCTCGCTTCATTGTATTGTATTCCAATGGCATGTGAGGCATATCCATTCTTCAGACTGATTAAAGCAAGGATGGAAAGAATATACATTTATACAGTAATATGAAATAAAACCTATTTTCAACTTATTTTAATTGATAACTAAAAGTAATATCTAATGATAATCAAACAAAATGTATATTGTATAGATATATATATATATGTGTGGCAAATAAAAGAAAGATTTTTTCCTTTGTTTATTTGGTTCTATAGAAATAAGTAATGAAAGCTTAGAAATAAATATAGTACTCTATTTCTAATATTAGCTTTTATTATACGATTTTTTTAGCAATTAACATTAACTTAAAGCTAATTAGAGTGCTGAGCAAGAGATTGAGAATAATTATATAGGATTAAAATATATAAAATCAAAAGTCACAACAAAATGAAATATATGTCATATATGTTATCTTCTAAGGTAAATAGAAAAAGAGTATATGGTAATATAGAATCTATATATAGCTCTAGATAGAGCACGGAGGTAATAAATTTATGACAAAATGGCCATAATTTTGTATTGGTGACGTATAATATAATGATATGAATGTATATAATATTATATACTCTTAAGTAAATTAATATTGAGATAATTTACTGGAGCTGATTGCTAGTATTTCATATAAGTTAGTATTATATATTATATAGTATAGTATAATGATATATTTATCTTAATTATAGTGTTATCTAATTATATGAACGAAGTATAAAGTTACCTCTTTTATAGAGGAACACGGACTACTTGTACGTAGTGTATGATTGAATTTTGTAAAGTGTTACTTCATAATATTATGAAAGCCTAATGTTGAGGAAGAGAGTGTGGAATAGGATGAACACAGAAAATCTTACACTTTTTAATGTGCATATATAATTAAATAATATGTATAACACATAGATAAAAGAAAAAGAATATGAATAAGACATATTAGAAGATCATAAAGTACAATACTAAAACGAAGACTATCTATCTACGCTCGTACACAACTAGTGCGAGGTCTCTGCATAACTCCTATATAAATCTACTTGTTGAGGAGGGGAGAATTTTTAACTTATTATGAAAATGAGGACTTCGCAAAAGGGAGTAGATTTGGTGGGAAAAATGAAAATGTCATAGCGAACTCCATTGAAAAAATGTGCATTTTGTGGAGTTTAGTGCGATTATAGGTGGTAGTTAAGTCCTCATACTCCAGTCCATGACTGTCTGGTTCTGATAAATGTGTTGTTGAAAAAAGTATACACGACCTAATTTTACATTGAAATTACAAGTTTATGTTTTGGAAAGAAAATGATTTAGTTGAAAGTTTCTCAATAGGTTATAGGGGTTTTATTAAGGAGCAAAGTGAATTATAAAATTTTCGTTCTATAATAACGTTCTTAATAAAGTCTAAATGAAAGATACACATCACTAGGACCCGAAGCACCTCCAAGTGAACAATGGACGAATGCATTTCTAAAAACAGTCGTAAATCTGTTGTAGTTTTCGATATATATATACAGAAAGACTCCACGATTTGATGGCCTGTATGAACTAATATTGGTCACAGAAATGTGCGAAATTGTTTATATTGATAAGATGATTACAAGTGCGCCTGTGGTGGGTTATAGAGCTGAGTTTATTTTGTTCGTTGTGCGGCTGAGAATTTTCTTGCTTATGATCGAAGTTCTTCATGGTATGAAATCTGCAAAGATGTTTTTTGTAAAGAATGAGCTGTTTTACACAATTTTCACGTGCTTTGTGATATCACCAGTTTTTTAAATTAATGGACCTACAACTCCATGCAATTATAAGAGGGTAAAGGGAATCTAAGTCTGTAAATGTTGTTAGCGCTGCAGTTATATTCTGGAGAGATGAGATTGAATGGGTTATATTAAGGGAATAACTTGATTGCTTAAGGGTAGATATTGGGCTTGGCCTTTGTCGTATTGCCATAGAAATCAGAAGGGGTTGTTGAGAAATATTACAGTTTATTTGAGAACCTTTTAAGGGTAGGTATTATATACAGTCATGTTCTTTCAATATAATATAGTGATATGATAGGGATTGATACCCAAAAGATGAGTGAGGATGTATCATAAAATTTTGCGTGTTTTTTTTACTTTTTGGTGTTGAAATAATTATCTTATCTTGGTTTAATTGAGAGGTGAATGTGTATTTTAATTTATTTTGCAAGACTCCTGAAATTTACATACTGCAATGAAGTGAGAAAGAATTGTTTCCTTTTATTTGGAGTGTGTTAAATAGAAATCCTATTTTTATGCAGCCTTTTTTTCAATATATTGTGGTTTATCTATAATGTGGCATAATCTGGATTACCCTGTGCTCTGATTTCTCTCAATAGGAGAGAAAATAGAAGAATCAAAATGAGGATCCCTATGGAAAAGTAACTGAAATAAAAATTATCTGCATACAAATACAGGAATGATGATTTGATATCAAGACAAAAAAAATATAAACGACCCCCCGAGATGTTCTTTTAAGAGTGTCTTTAGTAATTCTTTATTCACATTATATAAAACGAGGATATACAAGATGTCAATTGTGGACAATATATATGAGTGCAGACGAGCCATACGTTTAAAAATATCTCGATAAGTGCCAGTTCTTGTTCATGTATTATACAAGATCGAAGCAAACCCGTACGAACAGAATGAGCCTAAGGTTAAAAGTATATATGTGGAAATCTATTAACCATGTGCAGATCAAATACTAAATCTAATAATCGTGCAATACTAAAATTTTTCGGAACAACAACAACGAAGAGACATGAAACCAACTAAATTTGATCTTCAACCCACTCCGCGAATAGTTCGATTATAAGAAGTATAGAGAACTTTCACTATCATAACCTTGGAAGAGATCACCTCGTATAATTGGGTAGCGAAATGTGGTTTCTGCTGTGACGAAGCGTGATAATCTCTCTGAATCTTTGAATTGACATGATATATTGTACATTTTCTCTTTTCTGTAGGCACTTAGTAACTTTAGTGTTTGAAGAAATAAAGAAAGTGTAAGTAGCTTTTTTCCTTTATATGTCGTTAATGCAAAGATAACCTGAATGTCAAAATCTCGATTGAATGCATACTAAAGAGCACAGCTATGCTATACAAACACTTTGACGGTGAGTGGAAACAGTGGCTGTAAGCCACAATAAATATATTATTAAAAGAGGTAGGCCTATGTAAGTTTTAAAGATTACAATGTTTTTCTCAGCTTAGAAGATGATTAGGAACTTTTCTCAGCTCTAGGGAAGATAGGTGTAGCAGATACTTTTAATACCATATTATTACAGAAATAATATCTATATAAGACATTCAGTAAGATATATAGGTTGATTAATGATGAGCTAAGGATTACAAAATAACAATCTATGATTCACAATATATCTATAACCCATAAACTAATTGTTGAGTAGAGGTGAGGAAAGTATGTGAAGTAAAAAATATTATTCTATATACAAATAACTCCTAATTAGTATAAAAATGTTGGAGTATTATAATATTGAGGGCGATAATAGGAAGCCTATCATAACTTCAAGTTCCAATGAATAGTAGTATTATCTTGTATTAAAATAATGAAAACAAGTATTTGCACTACGTTTTAAAAAATATAAATATGGATAAGTAAGTTTATACAAACAGATATTGTGAGAGTCGAAGTGATATATAAATTGAATAAAGTATAAAGTTGTTTATTCCGAAATAAAATAATTGTAATAACAGTTGAATAATGATTTAAATTCAAATTATTTTTTTTTATTATTTTTTAAATAGAGGTTGAAGATCTTGTTGTTCATAACTTAACTCTATGTTAAACATATCGTATAAAACTAATATAAAAATTACACTTAATCTTGAATGCTTCCAAATTTATGGATAACTAATCTATTTAAGAGTACTTTCGACCTACAGTCAAACTTTATAGTCATAGCGTTTACGCCTTCTAAATCGTCATTGAACAACTGGGCATCCGTTATTCAAATATAGACTAATAATGTGAAAATACACCGAACAAGGGTAACCCCGGAGGCGATCGTTGAGACAATGAATGTCTATCTGGCATTCAAATATAAAGCAAACGTTTTTTAACGAAATGTATCCTTTAATGTTAATGAAATTTCAGAGAGAATATTTAACTTGTCTTTCTGTAATTTCTAATAATTATGTTAATAAAAGTTAACATTTTATCAAATTCTTTTTTCTTCTCTAGATGCATATAAAGCTCATCTTTTAGTATTCTTTAAGACTTACCCTTGAAAGTTTCATGAGCGGTGAAATTTACACTGCGGTTATTAGGACCATTGTAAAAGCTGTAGCACCGTAAAGCCAGAAGGTCCAATGGGACCCTACTGAATCAACCATATAAGGATATGATATAGAAACTCCGAATGTTCCAGAGAAGAAAGCTAAATATAAGAGATTGTTTTTCGCCGAGATATATGGCGATATTATAGGGGGTGTAGTAAGTGCCTCTAACTTCTCCAAGTGGAATCTCTTAAAATGAAGTGAATGGTTTCGGGTCATTTTTAAGTAGTTATCGCTTTTTCTCTGTTAGAGTTTAACATCTAAAATCTTGCTAAGTCATGAGAATCTATTTTACCTTCTGTCATTAGTCTCGTTCATAACGAGATTAGAATAAAATATTCAGAGTGTGAAAAGAATGAAATAGTGCAAGCTCACGAGATAAAACACAAAATCTAGTATGGTTATGACATTCTAAGCAGCTCAAAATAAAAGCTGTCAGCTTCTATTACCAGCATCAGAACACACAGAGACGCGAACTCTTCTAAAGCTCAATTCATTCTTAACAATATATTATCACTGACATGTAATTAAATGTGCTGTGATACAATGTATAAGATAGGTGCTTTCATTTTTCTTTTTAATTTTTTATAGCAAAGTTGCTCATAGGTACAATATTTCACACGATATAATATTCTGGTGAAAAGAGGAGCTAATATTTATTTTGTGCTATATCCAATATGGGATCCATTTATCCCGGGAAAAACATAACCCCACAGATTTACTCCCCAGATCGGTTGATTCGAAGGAGAGTTGTAATGATGTGTATATTTCGCACATCTTATAAAGGTAAAAATGGATTCTTTCATAGTTCGAGTGCTCGAGAGAGAGGACTCAATATTTACTAGAACTCAACAACACCATAAAGTTATGCACCGCATAAATTTACAAAGGAGAACCAACTAAGCTTAAGTGTTAGATTTTCTCTCAAGTCATCATCTTTAGCTGATCTAAAACATTGCTCTCTATCTTCCTTTGCGTATAGTCATGAGATTATCGCTTAAATTTCTCATAGTATAATCCTCTCGGAGATGTATCTTTCTAGGTCGTTCGAAGGAGGTGTTCACGTTAATGATCGTTTAATTCCTTTTGTAATATCCCTTACTTGGATAATATATTATATAATTGGAATCTTCCTTTTTGTCTTTCTTTTCTTTTTTTTTTACAAGATAATTATTTTATAATCGCGAATTAAAACCAGAACTGATTGAGAAGTATGTCGTTGTTATGTTAACACTGTCATTTCCTATATTGGGTATACAGGACTCTATTAGGACAGGTGTTAGGCTTTTCCAAATATAAATTTAATAAGCGCTCTATACATTATTCTTCACAAGTTTAAGTAAATTTCCTAGAAAATAATCCTACAACGTTACTATCTGTGAAACATGTAAAATTTATCACATCAATTTGTATCTTAAAATAAATCTATATTATAGCTATTAGCAAAAGTCCTTACTCCTCTAACATTTGTGACAGTTATTCGTCAACACATAGTATATTTGTGCCATAATATAACTTGTGACATCATAATCATTCTCGTATAACTATATACTACCCTGAAATTAATTTCATGATAAAAGTCGAGTACCTAAATAGGTTTGAAATGCATTATGATCATAGGATGATATCCAAAGGCTCATCTAATACCAGTAAATTGGAAGATATTAAACTCATAAAAGAGTCTCAGTTCTGACTGTCCTAGCCATGTATCATATCATATTCAATGCTATACTATTATAATGTTTAACTTACTGCATATGAGCTATAGCTATTGCAATAATATTTTACAATGCTTAACTATGCCATAATAAATTAAATATAATAGTTAAATACTTAATTAATTTATGGTCTTATTTTTTAATTAGTTATTATTTATAATGGAAAAATATAAATTATAATAATTGAGAATAACTAAATTATTTATTTGCATTATATATAATCTCATCATCATATATATATATATATATAATTTATGTTTCAATATATAAAATAAATAATGAAAAATAAGTTAAAAATACATAATACTCACTAGTAAAACAGTAGTATCATCTGTTTCATACAAGTCAATAATCTACTACAATGTATCATGATTAATAGAATATTGCTTATTCGTCACATTTGAAAAATATATTTTACACTATATAGTGATTATATTCATTATTTATTTTATATTTTTTATTTTTTTATATAAAATAATATTGAAGGATTGACGATGCTTGTATGTTCTTAATAACTTACCTATTATAGAATTAACTATATAAAATATTTACATTCTTAATCAAAAAAGATTCTCAATTTATGGATATACTTATTATACTATTTTTTATTTAAAGAAGTACTTTTTCAGATATTATTACTCACGTCTAAAATTTATAGCTGCATAATTACCAGTAAATATTGCAAACATTCTCATTAAACTGAGGCATATTATTATTACGTTCACTATTTTAATAACTATAGCTACTAAGTACTTATATTAGTGACACTTATGATAAATTTATTTCTTTGTTAGAATATATATATTTTTATATGATCATTTTATGATTTATTTACAATGTTATATATATTATATATAACTTTTATATTCTATTATATATTTATATATATTTTTCGTGTGTTTATTATTTGTATTATTAATTTAGTAACATTTTTCTTCTTTTTATTTCTTCTTTGCAAAAAGCTACTCTCTATATCCTTATATAATAAGTTATTGACTTTACCCTGATTGATTTTATCGGGAATTGTTCATTACTTTTATTTATATTATATATATATTTAGAGGTTGGTTAGATTGCTTTATTGTAATTTACCTGGTTATGCTCTCATGGTAGCAACTTGGTTAGGTTCTAGAGGTAATGGGACCTTCTTTTATTTTTTTTTTCTTTTACATGCGCTATGGTGCTGGGTTATGTTGGTGTAGAACATATGACATTTCGTTTTTTTTGTTATTTTTTGTTTTTTAACTACAGTTGCTGAACTGAAAAAGCTAATATATAGTAGGATACCAAACAATGAATTTCAAGGCTGGTAAAACGGTACAACATATTGTACTAATATAGGATATCGCATAGTATTTTTAAAGTATGTAGATTATTTTAAAATCACGATACTATGTTCTTGTTAAATATCTATCTCGATATTTATAGGAATTGAAGAATTATATTCAGTAAATATCACATAAAATTCAAATTGGTAACGGAGCATGCTATATCGCGAAAAAGACAGAATGTACATATATTGGTCTAATGCATGATGATATTATACACGCTTATGTAAAGTTAGTGGCTTATATTACGAAATTGAAATAGATTCTAAAAAAAAAGTACATAGAAAATAAAATCTAACTGTCGGAGGAGATGACTAGCGGATGCATCGGACGAGGAGAGCAGGAGGGTCGGTGGCTTGTGTAAAAGTTTTTTACTCATACGCGCAGTAATGATGGCATGTGGTCTGAGATGAGTATAACACCCCGGCGACATTCCAAATACCATAGTGTGAGCGGTGGAGATAGCTACGGAAGACTCTACTCTTCGTGACGCGTGGGGCTGTGTATACAATTTTCAGAAGATCCTCAAGCATGCTTCGAAGATTGATAATGTTCAGTGTTCGTTCCCCCGGAAGCCAGAGATAGTGAACAAGCGCCACGACTGTTCTCCCTCGCACATGCTTGTTAGTGGTTATATGGACCCTATAGTGAGAGAGTAATATATTACTCTTATGTTTAATAATAGATCATAAATAAGGAAAGTAAATGACGAGGTGATTCCTGTAATACCGTATACATCATGGTGTGTGTTTGCTCTGTATCTAAACAGTTTGTTCTTTTTTAATTCATTGTCTTTGTTAGCTATCTCCTCCTATTTGTTCCTCGAATTTCCTTTAAGAAGTTCGCTTATTTCATCCGTTTTATGTTAGGTGTGCTATTCTATATAGTAGCCTCTGCAATCAATAAGATCCACGATTAGACTACTCTTATATAATTATTCGAAAATAAAATAATTTTTTCAAAGACTTGACAACAATATGGGATACGGAAAGAGTGCGAGAATAGAAAAGACGTCAAGTCATTTACTATAATAGGGTATATAGGCCATGTGAAATCAGTTAGAAGTACTCCACTAAAATTAAGTATATACCCACTAATTTACTACCTTAAGTTAAGTTCAGACTACTCTATATACAACGTTAACTTATGAACATTTGAAATATTCAGTAATCCATCATCTTAGTTAAGTAAATCTCATATTATAAGGTGACAAAAGTCTATCCCTCTATAAATTTATATTATTATGAAACATGAATTTTTCAGATATCACATACGATAGTATTATATTGGCTTAACTATTATCTCATGATTACACAATTAATATATTATATAAGTATAAATTCCGATATTAACTATATTATTATCACCTGAAAAGTTATTAAACTGGAGTATCTTCTTATTATTCGATAAGAAATAATATTAATAGTAAAGACCAGACAATGTTTTCTCATAATTGCACATCATTTGACATCGTGAGATTTTTACTTGTAAAACAGTGTAAAAGTCGTGCACTTCTAACTAAATTTTGGAAAGACAACTTAACTCTCAGGAAAGAAGTAAACCGGAATTTTACTGGCTAAAATGTCCCTCAACTTATCTAGTAAAGTGATAATTTTTAAAATGACTTATACGTTATGTCTCCGTCAATAGTTTTTATCTCAGAGTGAGATCATTCTTAATATATTTTAAATATTCATAGTTTTCTGTACACTTTTCAATTTAGCGGAACACTCACATTATTGAACTATATCAACGATGGACAATTTTATGAGATTCTAGATTATTGAAGCGTATTTTTGGGTGTTCACGTTTATTATGTACAGGCACGAACTTCACTATCTAGATAGAACTTATATTGGAACTAAAATGATAGACTAGATAAAATCAACTCTAAATATACTCATCTTTTGTTTTGTAAGATATATACATTAGTAAAAATAATGATAAATAATAATACAGACTCAGGATATACATGATGCAATAAATAAATATCAATTTCAACAATCAATACATAACAATTACATTGACAACTGTTCATAATAATAATATATAATAATAATAATATATAAATTAAATTAAATAATTAATAATAATAAAATTTATATATAATATATATAAAATTATAATCGGGTAACGTTAGGCAAGTTAGGGGTGACTCATAGGTTGTTTAAAGTGATAAGGCAAACTGGATTAATTCTTGGCGAAAAATAAATGATGAAGCCTTATTGTTTTTGTGTACTAGACGACATTTTTATAGGTGTTTTTATACTGGATTTTAGAAAATACTTGATAAAAATAATAATATCAATTCATAGGAAAATGATAAAAAACTATAATTTTACTACTATAATATAATTATAAATTTTATAATAAATCGTATATATATATTTAATATTTATTTTTAAAGTGATTTATTTAATAGTTAGTTTTTCCTTATTTTCATATATTGGCTTAAAAGTCCTATACCTAGTTCCATTTTGTGCTTTTATACACTCATATAGCTTCTTTACGGACATTATTATATACTCCCGATAATCTAGAATAACCTACAGTTATGATCTGTACTAGCATTTGGTACGGGCTGCCAAAGCTGTTAAATCAATCACTAGGAAAGTGTACCTCGTATGACATTTACATGTATAATACTGCAGATACACATCAATAAATAATAATTGTCAGTAAAAATTAAAATATAAGATAAATATTCCAGTTATAATAACTTAATTTATTGTGAAGACCATAATTTCTATGTATACCGTGTGAACCCTCATATAGATCATTTACTTTTCAATATAGAGGGTAGAAGACCTGCATCTTGTATTGGGTTGTTATAAAGTGTTCTTTGTGAAGTGTACTCTCTGATTTTTTATATTTTCTCTGTGATATGTTAACATACCGGCACAGCGTTCATGCTGTTAAGTTACGATAAATAAGAACTTTTTATGAAAATTTTTTCATTAGTAAGTTAATTGTAAAAATGCAAAGAAAAAAATGGAAACTTTTTGTAATAATTAAGCATTTAGAAATATAACTTGAAAGTTGTCAAAGCAGGAACGTTTTCCATGGTGAAAAGCTAATTTCTGAGAAATAGTTGATAAAAGAAGGGAAAACATTCTAGTTTCTTGAGGAATTTTGTTCAATTTCCATTATCTCTGATGGAATTTTGGATTTGGTAATAAATTGTAGACATTTCAAACATCATCTTAATAGGCTATTGAACCTGTGGATCAGACAAGCATTTTCTTGCAAATTCGGGTAAATGACACCCTGGATACAGCATTTTCTTTCTTTCTACTACAAAAATGTAGCATTATTCAATTAAGATCATGGATGTAAATGTGATGCTAGCAGTCTTTCTTTCTTTAGCTGGAATTGTAAAGTATTTCTCAACATTGTTTTCAGTCTTATTTACTAAATCTTGTTTTCCTTTTGAACTATTACTTCTTTTAGTTTATAGTTTACTATTTTACACTGTAAGACATTGCAAGTACTAGGTTTACAGTCTTACCATTTCCAGAAGGAGATGTGATTCAGGCTCGTAAACTTTTTACATGTATAAAAACCGGCATTTTGTTTTGAGTTTATTATATTTTGTCACAAATATTATTGTTGACTTTTGAAATGGTTTGCTTCAAGACGAGATTTCTAATAATTGGTTAAAATCTTAAAAAATAGGTTTAAAAAGTACAGTATATGAATAATATTGGGATGGTGTAATTTGTCTGATTTGTAGATTTAATCATTTTGGATTTTAATTTGTATTGGGAGAATGGGATTGATGCACAATGGACTTTGTTGAGTATTAGTAATGGTACTTTGGAGTAATTGTTGCTTTATGATGGGACAAAAAAAGTTTGATCTCCATAGGATTTTCTTTTTGATATTGGGGTCAGTTAAGTAAGTTGATTTTCAACTATTTATTTGTTTTAGTCATCGATTATTATGGACAAGTAATAGTTGTAGTCTTATATAATGACAGCTGAAATTTTTGGGGAATTTAACAGCTATAATAGTAGTTTAATCTATTTAAAAAAAAAAAAAAGTTTATATAGGGTGTTTAAAAATGACTTATTTAAAAAATTGCCAATTTTAGAGCTCTATATCTCTGGTGGGGAAATATATAAAAGTCTGAAATTTACACATATTAAAGCACTTTATTATAAGTAGTAACTTCATTTAAAACTTTAAGTTTAAGATGCAAGTCATTTAAGAGACACAGCATTAGAGAAGTCTTAAAAACATTCACTATTTTTATGTATTACTATTAGATAATTACTATTTGTAATGTATATATATATATATATATATATATATATATATATATATATATATATATATATATATTATATATATATATATATATATATATATATATATATATATATATATATATATTATATAATAGGTAAGAATCATTAAAGTTTCATTTGAAAAAATACCATTTTCTTATTTTCAATTAACTGTTTATTAATTTTTTTATTTTTAAGTCGGTATTTAGGAATCAAACTTTATTTGTTTCAATTAACCAAATCTTGAAAAATAAAAAGAAAGCATAGGACATATATGGCTATTAATATTATATAAAAGGTATTTGAAACATTTACGTTGTGTGATAAAATTATACATAAAATTTTTAACTTTTTATTTTGTCAAAATTATAAAATGATGTAGCTGCATTTCCGACATGTAAGCAAAGGTTTGAGTCAATTAGCTTTTAGTTTCTTTGGGTTTAATTAATGACGACAAGCTTCGATTTCTCTGCAAAGACGTAATCATTATGTTGATTACCCCCTTAATTACGTCAGACGAAATTCAAACAAAAACAAACCTGGCACAGAGGGATATTATTACAAAGTATTTAAAATTCTAGTTTGATGTTCAAATTTGCAATATATAAAAAAAAAAAAGGTAAATGGGCTGGCTCTAAATATCTTATCCTTTTTTTTCAAATATATAAGAAGGGATGAATAAAATCCAGTAATTTTTTTTTCTTATAACAAAGAAAAAAAAAATGTGGTGAAAAATTTTCTTGTAATTGGAAATTATGGGAATTTTTTCCATAGGCTAGACTATTTGTCTGGACAATTCAAATAAAGTTTTTACCACGACCGAACATATGCACACAGCACTCCATATATATATATATATATATATATATATATATATATATATATATATATATATATATATATTATTATATATATATATATATAATTATATATATATATATATATAGTATATTATTATATAGTATATATATATATATATATATTAGTTATATAATATATATATATATTATATATATAATATATTGTATATGATTATATATATAGTAATAATTATATATATATACTATATATATATATATATATATATATTATATATACTATTATTATATTATATAATATAAGTATAGATATAATATATATATATATATTATATATATATAATTATATATATATATTAAAAGGTTTTTATTTTCAATTTTTAAGAATAAACGAGTTATTAAAGCGAGTCTTTTTTGTTTAAAGATTGCAATTTTCCTCTGGCGAGAGCGAATGTTCGAATTTCGGTCTGGCTACCTGAACGGACGCAAAAAATTTCGTCAGCAAGAGATTTACTAATGTTTAATTCCAATTTACGGCATAGTGAATTACACTAGTATCAATATCCATACATCATTAAATATAAATAGCCAACATCACATACAACAGAACAATTAATAAAAATTTAAACAATCACACTCTCACATACTTCTAGCATAAGATGGTCCGCTCATTTTGATGCGAAACCAAGCCCACGGTGGCTAGAATTTCCAAATGAGTTGAGCCAAAGCAGGGCTTGCTATGAAGCCTAGATAACCTTTGCATTATAATCCACTTGCTTTGAAAATATTAGCAACAAAATTTCCCGTGACCAAGAACCCTACTGTTGTAGTTATTGAACCCCCAAAATTCATGGGAAATAGGTTCGGTGGCAACAAACAAACAAACAAACAACACTAACTATATAGACACTTTTAAAAAGAAATATATCACATTTTTTTTCCTATTTGATTTCAAGGTAAATATCTAGTTTTTGATCTAAATATTTTCTGATAAAATTTTCTGTTCAAAAAAATTTCTAAGTTCAGAAAAGTTAAGTTAAGTTAAGTTTTTTTTAAGAAAATTGTTTAGTGACAAGCTTCTGACATAATTCCAGAAGCTTGCCACTAAAGAATTTTCTAAAAAAACTTAACTTTTTTGAACTTAGAAATTTTTTTGAACTTAGAAAATTTTTTGAAAATATTTAGATAAAAAACTAGATATTTACCGATTTCAAAGAGTAATTTAATTTTGATAAAGAAAATACATTTTTATTTTCTATTTGATTTTGGATAGAATTTTGAAATATTAGTAAACTTTAATAAATTTTTCATTTTAAAATATTATCCAGATGAGTAAAAATTGAAGCTAAAAGCATTGGAGAATGTTTTTTTTTAATATAAACGAAAATAACGGAATAAAACGAAAAAAAATCCCCAAATTTAAAAATCACGATCTTTACATCACTATATATAATATATATATATATATATATATTTATATAATATATATTAAAATTATATAATAAATATATATATATATATATATATATTATATATATATATATATATACCACAGAGAGAGCTGCGTTCGAAATCCAGCAGGAGGGTGTAAAAAGATTGACACTATGAGTGTTGCTAGCAGGTTGTAAATGTTGTTTTGTTGATGATATAATATATAGGTATATATATATAAATATATAAATATTTATTTATATATTATATATATATATATATATATATATATATATATATATATATATATATATATATATATATATATATATATATATACATTTAATATTATATAATATTATATATATATATATATACTAATATATATATATATATATATATATATATTATATATATATATATATATTAAGTAGTAACAGGAGTCATTTTCCGCACGTGTTGCCTTTTACCCCAATTTTTTACTCCAAATTGGAGACCTACCTTGGGGTAAAAAATGATACCCAATATTTACCTTTTTTACCTTTTCTGACCGCCACGTTGTTTCCTGGAGGGCGTGATTTTATTCTCTGCCTTGTATCCTTTTTGGCCTGACTTGACCGGACCTTTGACCTTTTTTGCGCACCCGTAATTTTTCAGGCAACCCTAATTTTTTGGCACCCCTTGACAAGAATTATCTCTGCACCCCATAATTCATTTCCAGCATAAACCCTTCGAAGAAGTGGCTTTGCGCCAGGATGAGGCGGAAGCCGTTCCATTCGTACGGGTTTATTACCCCCCCCTATTTTACCGCCCCTAATTTTTGTTCACGGTGGGCGCTTTTTGCCACGGATGATCTTCCTTTTAGGGGCTATAGCCCTTTTTGATTGTCTTAAACCTTTGTGTTTGGACCATTGATATTTTAGTCATTGACCTTGTCAACTCACTTTATACCATGGGTCATTTTTGACCCACGCCGAATTATCCTGGCACTCGGCCCCAACCGTCACATATTTCGTTCCTAACTTGAACGTATGGATGGATCTATCCTAACTTATTTACACACACACACACACCACACACCCACACACACCACACACCACACACACACACACACACACACAACACACACACAACACACACACACACACACACACACACACACCACACAATTTATACATACATTCACTATGACACTTACCACTCACCCATAGATACTTGCACTTACATTTACACTTAATACACACGGGCGCGTGCGCACACACATACACACCCTTGACAGATACCATGGGTTAATCAATTTTGACCCACAGTATTTTTTGTCTTTTCATTTAGGGACTTAGCCCTTTTTTTGATTTTCTTTACCTTGTTTTGACCATGACTATCGCCTTGACCTTTTGTATTCTACGTTACAATTTTGATGCCTCAGCATTATTGATGCCCCAACTTTCATGCCTCAACTTTAATGCCCCCCCAATCACTGTAAGGAGTATCTAGTGATGTTCCTATTAGTGTTCTATGAGTATTTTTATTGAGTGCCAGGTGAGTGCCCAGTGAGTGCCAAGTGAGTTGCCAAGTGAGTGCCAAACGAGTGCCAATTGAGTGCCAAGTGAGTGCCAATGAGTGCCAAGTGAGTGCCACATTCAAGTGCAAGTGAGTGCCACATTAGGTGCCACCTGAGGTGCCACTTTTTCTCAAGCCTTTCTCTAGCTCCGCTGAGCCCGAATGCCCCCTAATATGGGTGTCTACCCCAGAGTGCAGAGAATGAGGGCATTTCGAATGGTGTATATTACAATCTCTAGAATGCTTCTACTAGAGTTTAGTATTTTTATAACACTTTTAGCAATGACAGAATATATATCTAAAGAGTTACCCAGTTGAGACAGTGGACCGCAAAACGTTTCAGAGTCCGCGTTCGCAGGGGGAACACCGTCGCGAAACCGCCCGCCGCGTGCGCCCGGCAGGCGCAATATTCCGCCACGCCGCGTGGCGCCCGCAGGCGCCAATATTTCGGCGCTAACCGGCCGCGGCGTGCGGTCCGCAGACGCAAAATTCCCGCGTGAACTGATATTATGATAACAATGATAAAACTATTCAAAGAATTCCGTTTCAAAATATACTTACGAGTCGATTCATTTTTACTACAATGGCTACGAAATTTTATTAAGAAACATATATTTTAAAATGACCTTAAGCAGTAAAGCAGTAAACAATAGAGGTGTTATTACCTAACACCATAGGGGATTAGGTAATTGCTTTGTTTTACTGCTTACTGCTTTAACTTTCTGCTTTACTTGCTTTACTTTTCTGCTTTACTGCCTTTTAACTTTCTGCTTTACTGTTTTAAACTCTCTGCTTTACTTGCTTTAAGCTCAATATAATTTATTAACATTTGTTTTCTTTGTATATTTTCTATTTGTTTTAATTACTTTTTATTTCGTATTTTTTATTTGGTTTTAATACTTTTTTATTTTTAATTGGTAATGTAAGAATAAAACACACAGAGTGTCGGTTATATAAAAATTTTATTTTTATAAAAAAATTGTACGAAATTTGTATTAAAAACATATACTTTAATACCTTAAAGCAGTAATAAAGCAGTAAAACAATAGAGGTGTTATGACCTTAACACCTAAGGGGATTAGTATGCCTTTGTTTTTACTGCTTTACTGCTTTAACTTGTCTGCTTACTGCTTTAACTCATTGTTTTATGCTTTAACTTTCTGCCTTTTACTTGCTTTAACTCATGTTTTACTGCTTAAACTTTCTGCTTTACTGCTTTACTTTCTGCTTTACTGCTTTAACTCAGTCTTTACGCTTTAACTCTCTGCCTTTACTGCCTTTTAAACTCTCTGCTGTTACTGTTTTAACTCTCTTGCTTTACTGCTTAACTCATATATTTATTAACATATATGGTTATTCTTTTATATTTTCTATTTTGTTTTAATTACTTTTTATTTCTATTTTTATTTTTTTGTTTTTTAATACGTTTTTATTTTTAATTGTAATTGTAAGAATAAAAAACACACAGAGTTTCGTTATATAAACATTTTATTTTTAATAAAAAATTGTTTACTGAAATTTTATTTTTAAAACATATTATTTTACATACTTAAAGCAGTAAAAGCAGTAAACAATAGAGGCCTGTTATTACCTAAACACCTAGGGGATTAGTGTATGCTTTTGTTTTTTCGCTTACTGCTTTTTAACTTTCTGCTTTACTGCTTTAACTCATGTTTTACTGCTTTTAACTTTCTGCTTTACGCTTAACTCATGTTTTACTGCTTTAAACTCATATGCTTTCTGCTTTCCCTTTCTGCTTTACTGCTTTAACTCATGTTGACTGCTTTAACTCTCTGCTTGACTGCTTTAAACTTTCTGCTTTACTGTTTTTAACTCTCTGCTTTTACTGCTTTAACTCATATATTTATTAACATTATGTTTTCTTTTTATATTCTATTTTGTTTTAATACTTTTTATTTCTATTTTTATTTTTGTTTTAATACTTTTATTTTAATTGTAATGTAAGAATAAAAACACACCACAGAGTTTCGGTTATTATAAAAACATGTTATTTAATAAAATGCTACGAATTTATTAAAAACAGTATACTTTACAGCCCTTAAACCAGTAAAACATAAATCAATAGAGGTGATGCTTAGCAGCAAGGGGTTAGTAAGTTTTTGATTCCCTACTGCTTTACTGCTTTTAATTAACCATCTACATTTATATTATTCACTTGACGAGTATGGAGTTGGAGAAATTTTACGTTCCGAAGTCCGGCCACATGTCTTGTAGCTGGGCCAACAGGGCGTGACGAGAGCTTTCAATTACTAGAGGTAGGAAAGTAGGAAATGGAGATTTTTGAACAAACCCCTGTAAAAATAATTTTGTTGTTATAATGTTTATTCAGGAAAATTTAAAAGAATATAAAGAATTGAATCAATTTCATGAAGGCATATTACGATATTAGATCGTTGGACAATATACAAAGCCACAAAATTATTGTTTTAGATGATTTAATGCACAAATTGAATTTGAAAATAGCAGAAGCGTCACAGTTTATTCTCACCATCTAAATTCTCTGTGTTTTTCATAACGCAGAATATTTTTCATCAAAGCAAGCATATGCGAAGCGTTTCTTTAAACACACAGTATTTCTGTTGTTTGACAGAGAAGAAGACATGAGTCAAATTCAATGAATCTGGCAACTCAAAATGTTTCCTCTTGTCAAATGGAAAGGAGTCTTCTTAAAAGTATATAGAAGAGGTTACTTCGATCCCCCACGGCTATTTGATGTGTGAACTTCACCCCCAAAACACGCACAGAGTGCTGCTCCGGACCAACATTCTGCCCTATGAGATAGAAAAACTGTAAACATACCTGAATAATGAGTGCGCTAGTTGCAAAGTATTTACCTCTATATAAAAAAAAATGTTAAAAAGTTGAAACCATCTTTAAAACGTAAACTTATTAGTGAGGATGAGAAATTCATCCAGTGTGTATGTGAAATCTGTTCTAAATTCTATAAAAGGAAATGTTCCTTTAAACAGCCTCAGAAGGTAAAGTTATCGTCGTATCATAGGAAACATGCATTAAAAAAACTCTCCTCAACAGTAAAAATCTGAAAAATAAAAAGAAGTTACTACAGAAGGAGGAGGAGTATTCCTGCCATTACTCTTCTCCGTTATGGCTCCACTTCTGATAACTAAGTGGTTAGCCCCATAGATGAAGAAGGTTGCTGTACTGCCATATAATAAAGATTATAAAATTGAATGGTATAATAAAAATATGTACAGGAATCAGTTCCTCAGATTCATCACCCACAACCTCAATATATGGCCAGTTATTGCCGCACACTGCGCAGAATCCACAATCACATTTTTCATCATTCACATCCCCCATACACTCAGATATTACAGCCCAATGCATTGACATTAACCTCTTTCACATCAGCAGCAACAGTTGCACCAACAGAATCCTTACATATTGTGAACGACTCATTATCTTTCCAGCAGCCTCTACCTCCTAGATTATATGATCCTAAAGTTGAAAAAACAGATAAACACGTAATATGAGAAAGAAGTCGTAGCAGGATATGAAATTTCAGACATACATCCATGAAGAAAACGCATCTATATTCAGGAGCCATACAAAAATTGATTCAGACTTAAAGAACTTGCAACCTACATCCATCCCTTACGTATCCGCCCATTAACGATGATTGTAGTTATATGCCTTAATTGAAGAAACTTTGAGTGAAAAATGAAGATAAATTTAAACAAATATTCCTAGAGGCAGAGCTTACCTTAAAGTTAGAGTGCGTAATCCAGGAATAGCCTTTATCATAAGTGGATTTTAAAAGACCAATGTAACTTGAATGAAGCAGGGCAGATCGTAATTGATGGATGAAATAGTTTAAAGATCCAAATATTGTGGATTTGGATAGCTGCATCTCTCACGTAAACTGGAAGAAAGGCCTGATAAAAAGGATGAATGATATCAGAACAAGAACTCAGACTATTAATTTTCCAGAAGTTTCAATCTTAAATACAACGCGATTAAGCAGCACTTGGATAATTATCCCCATACGCCAAGACCTGATTCAAGTCCATCAAGCACTTCTTACGCATCAGATAATTTAAACGTGTTACCAGAGAAGAGTAAGAAAAGCACCTATATAATAAACATAGGTGGAATTAAATCGCTAATTATGTATTAATCATATATTTATTAGTTGCTTAATGTTTGTATATAAATAAAATGTTGATTTAATCTTTTTCTTTCATCCCTTTTTTACTTTAATATATATATAATTATATAATTATATAGATATATATATATATATTATATATATATATAATATATATAATATAGTATATATATATATATTATAATATATATATATATATAATATATTATAGATTAACGCTTACCGCGTGTTGTTCAGTATCTAACTGGAGGCAAAAGGAAGTAGTTGAAAGTATTACTTCATCTGAAGGAACCAAATAGTTTTGGCGGATTTCACTAGGTTTGCATTAAGGTATCCTAATATTGAGAAAAAGGAGTTAAAAGCATATTTAGAGGGTGAAGAGGCATTTACTTTACATAAACCTGTAAGAAAAAAATTTTCTACACGGAAAACAATATCTCCGCAGCTCGATAGCATATGGCAGGTAGATTTATCGGAAATGATTGTAAATGTTACAGCTTCTTATGAATTTCAAGTACAGCATCGGCAACTTTTGCTGATCTTTTAAGTTTGTAAGGTTTCACCTATAACTATTTCGAATATCATTTTCATTGGAATAAGTATATACTGAAAGCCTTCACATTATTAAGAGCTGTATTTAATCAATTTCCGATAAATCTACTGCCATATGCTATGGCCTGCTGATTGTTTGTGTAGGAAAATTTTTTTCTTACAGGTTTATGTAGAGTAAATGCTTCTTCACCCTCTAAAATATTTGTTTAACTCTTTTTTCTCAATATTAGGATACCTTAAGGCAAACCTAGTGAAACCCCCAAAACTATTTGGTTCCTGTCAGATTGAAGTATACTTATAACTATTTCATTCATTTTCATGGAATATATTGACAAACGCGTTAAGCGTTTATATATATATATATATAATTTATAAAAATTATATATATATATATATATATCAGTATATATAAAATATATTATACTATGAGTATATATATATATATATATATATATATATATATATATATATCATATATATAATATATATTTATATATATATATATAAAGTTGAAAAAGGGATAAAGAAAAAGATTTAAAAATAACATTTTTATTTTGATATTTTATAGAAAATAATAGAAATAAATTTATTATAATACATAATTAGGATTTAAACTCCACCTATGTTTATTATAAAGTGCTTTCTTTTCTATATCTCTTCCTCTGGTAACCGTTTAAATTTATTCTGCATGCGTAAGAAGTGCCTGAGGGACTTTGAATTCAGGTTCTTGGCGTTAATGGGGATATATCAGTCTGCTAATCGCGGTTGTATTTAAGATATACAACTTCTGGGAGAAATTAAAATAGTCTGAAGTCTTGTTTGATATCATTCCATCCTTTACAGGGCCTTTCTTTCCAGTACGTGAGAGGATCAGCTGATCAAATCCACCATATTTGATCCTTTAACGATTCATCACAATTACGATCTGACCCTGCTTCATTCAAAGTTTAATTGTCGTTTTAAATATAATATATAAAGCTAGTTCCTAGATTTACGCACTTCTATTAGCGTAAAAGCTCTCCGTCTAGGATATTTTGTAAAATTTATCTTCATTTTTCCACTTGCAGTTTTACTTTGCAATTAGGACATATCTACATCATCGCGTTAAACGGGAACGCAGGGTATGGATGTAGGTGGCAAAGTGTTTAAGATCTATCAATTTTTGTATGGCTTCCTGGTTTAAGATGCGTTTCTCATGGATGTTAAATGTCTGAATTTAAATATTTCTTGTACACTTCTTTCTCATATTTGGTTATCTGTTCAACTTTAGGATCATATAAGCTAGGAGGTAGAGGCTTCTGGAAAGATAATGTGTCGTTCACAATATAAGGATTCTGTTGATGGTGCAACTGTTGCTGCTGATGTGAAAGAGGTTGTAATGTCAATGCATTGGGCTGTAATATCTGAGTGTATGGGGGATGTGAATGATGAAACTGTGATAGGGGCTGTGATTGTGGATTTGCGCAGTGTGCGGCAAGATAACTGGCCATATGAGGTGTGGCCACAGGTGAGAATCTGAGGAAACTGAATTCTGGTACAGATCATGTATTATTATACTTCATTTTATCTTCATACTCATTATATGGAAGTACAGCAACCTTCTTCATTTATGGGGCTAACCATTAGTTATCAGAGGAGCTATTAACGGAGAGAGTGAATGGCAGAATACTCTCCTCCTTCTGTTAGTTAAAACTTCTTTTAATTTTTCAGACTTTTTTAATTTGAGTGAGAGTTTTTTAAATGACCCCTGTTTCTATAACGACGTCAACTTTACCTTACTGAGCGTTTAAAGAGGAACATTTCCTGTTTTATAAGATTTAAACAGGACTCCACTACACACTGGATGAATTTCTCTTCCTTCACTAATTAGTTTACGTTTTTTCAGATGGTTTCAACTTTTTAAATTTTTTTATAAGAGTAAATACTTTGCAACTAGCGCACTCATTATTCAGTATTGTATACAGTTTCTATCTTCAGTTAGGGCAGAATTTGGTTAACGGAGCAGCACTCTGTGCGTGTTTTTGGTGTGAAGTTCACACATCAAATTAACCGTGGGGGAATGCAGTAACCTCTTTATATACTTTTAAGAACTCTTTCCTTGAAGAGGAAAATTTTGAGTTGCCAATGCATTAATTTGACTCATGTCTCTTCTTGTCCAAACAACAGTACAATACTGGTGGTTAAAGAAACGCTTCGTTCATATGCTTTGCTTTGATGAAAAAATATTCTGCGGTTATGAAGAAACACAGAAAGATATATTTAGATGGTGAGAATAAACTTTGAACGCTTCTGCTATTTCCAATTCAATTTGCTGCATTAAATCATTCTAATGGACAATAAATTTTGTGCCTTTATTATTGTCCAAACGATCTAATATCGATATATGCCTTCATGAAATTGAATTCACATCTTCTATATTCTTTAAATTTTTCCTAATAAACATTATAACACCATATTGATTTTACAGGGGTTTGTTCAAAAAATCTCCATTTCCTTTAAAAAATATTTAATAATAGAAAGGTTTTACAACAACCTGTTGGCCCAGCGACAAGACCATGTAGCCGGAACTTCGAGAAACGAAATATTCTCCACATCCATACTGTCAAGTAGATAATTGAATTGAGTTTATTTAAAGCAGTAAAGCAGTAAAATCAAAACCTTACTAACCCTTGGCTGCTAAGCATCACCTCTATTGATTTACTGTTTACTGTTTTAAGGGCTGTAAAATAGTATATGTTTTTTAATAAAATTTCGTTCAATTTTATTAAAATAAAAATGTTTATATAACCAAAACTCTGTGTGTTTTTATTCTATACATTGACAATATTAAAATAAAAAAGTATTTCAACAACAAAAAATGAAAAAATAAGAAATAAAAAGATATTTTAAAACAAAAAGCAAACCATAAAAGGAAAAAACATAATGTTAAATAATTATGAGTTTAAAGCAGTTAAAGCAGAAGAGTTAACAGGTAAAGCAGAGAGATTAAAACGAGTAAAGCAGAGAGTTAAAAGCAGATAAAACATGAGTTAAGAGCAGTTAGTAAAAGAGAAGTTAAAGCAGTAAGAGCAGAAAGTTAAGCAGTACTAAAAACATGAGTTTAAAGCAGTTAAGCAGAAAGTTAAAGCAGTAAACATGAGGTTAAACAGTTAAAGCAGAAAGTTAAGAGCATGTAAAGCCAGGTAAAACAAAGCCATACTCAGCCCCTAGGTTTTGGTTTAGGTTTTAAATAAAAAACACCTCTATTTGTTTTTACTGCTTTACTGCTTTTAAGGTATGTAAAGTATATGTTTAATAAAATTTCTCTTACAATTTTATTAAAATAAAATGTTTTTATATAACAAAACTCTGTGTGTTTTTTATTCTTACCATTACAAATTAAAATAAAAAAGTATTTTAATTAAAAGATAAAATAGAAATTAAAAAAGTATAAAAAAAAATAGAAACAATATTAATAATAATACATAATGTTAATAAATTATGAGTTAAAGCAGTAAGCAGAGAGTTAAAACAGTAAAGCAGAAGGTTAAAACAGTAAAGCAGAGAGTTAAAGCAGTAAAAAATGAGTTAAAGCAGTAAAAAGCAGAAAGTTAAACCAGTAAAGCAGAAAGTTAAAGCCATATGAAACATGAGTTAAAGCAGTAAAGCCAGAAAGTTAAAGCAGTTAAAACATGAGTTAAAGCAGTAAAGCAGAAAGTTTAAGCAGTAAAGCAGTAAAACAAAGGCATACTAATCCCTAGGGTGTTAGGTAATAACACCCTCTATTGTTTCTACTTCTTTACTGCTTTAAGGTATCTGTAAAGTATAGCTTTTTAATAAAATTTGTACATTTTATTAAAATAAAATGTTTATATAAACGAAACTCACTCTGGTTTTTTATTCTTACATTACAAAATTAAAAATAAAAAAAGTATTAAAACAAATAAAAATAGAAATAAAAAAGTATTAAACAAAATAGAATATAAAAGAAAACAATAATGTTGAATAAATATTGAGTTAAAGCAGTAAAGGCAAGAGAGCTATTATTTAAAGCAGAAGTTAAAGCAGTTAAGCAAGAAAAGCTTAAAGCAGTAAAAGCAGAAAGTTTAAAGCAAGTTAAAGCAGTAAAACAAAGGCCATACTAATCCCCCTAGGTGTTAGGTAATAACACCTCTATTTGTTTTACTGCTTTACTGCTTTAAGGTATGTAAGTATATGTTTTTAATAAAATTCGTACAATTGTAGTAAAATATGAAGACTCGTAGTATATTTGAAGACGAAACTTCTCCTGTTGAATAGTTTACATGGGTTATCATACTGTTCGTTCCACGCGTGAAATTTTGCGTCTGCGGACGCACGCGGGCGCGGTTACGCGGGGAAAATATTGCCGCTGCGGAACAGATACACGAGCAAGAGCGCACGCGGCAGGGTCGGACTTATTGCGCCTGCGGATGCGCACGCGGCCGGGCGGTTCTCGCGACGGTCGTTCTCACGGCGGACTGCGGACTCTGAAACGGTGTTTGACGGTCACAATGTCCTTCAACTGGTGAACGTCTTATAGGAAATTATTCTGTCATTGCTATAAGTGTTATAAAAATACTTAAACTCGTTAGTAGGAAAGCTTTCTAGCAAGATTGTAAAACCACCTGCGATCCTCATACCTTATTACCGAAGGTAGACACCCGATATTAGGGGCATTCGGCGGGCTCAGCCGGAGGCTTAGAAAAGGCTTGGAAAAAACAGGTGGCCTCAGGGGCACTATGGATGGCCACTTCACTTGCACTATGGTGGCACTCACTTGGCACTATTGGCACTCACTTGCACTCCATTGGCACTCGTTGGCAACCAACTTTCGGGCACTCACGCAGGCACCTCAGCCTGGCACTCACACTGGCACTCACAGGATTAGTCATAGAACACTAATTTAGAACATCACTAATTACCCTTACGGTGATTGGGAACCATTAAGTTGAGGCATTCAATGGTTGGCCTCGATCCACACTCGCGAATGCAATAAATGCTGAGGCCATCAAAAATTATGTACCGATAGAATACAAAAAGAGTCAAGGTCGCGAAATATCAATGCGTTCAAACAAGGTTGTAAGAATATCAAAAAAGGCTACCGAGTCCCTAAATGAAGGACAAAAAATACCGCTTGGTCAATTGCCCATGGGATCTGTCGAACGGGTGTGTATGTTGTGTGGCGCACAGGCGCACGGTGTGTATAGTGTAAAATGTAAGTGCAAGTATTCTATGGCGTCGAGTGTCAGAAGTGTCATTAGTGAATTGTATGTATAAGTATGTGTGTGTGTTGCGTGCTGGTGTTGTGTGTGTGGGTGTGGAGTGGTGAGCGGAGCGATACGAGGTGAAGGCACGAGCGGCATAACCCATGTGTCGTAGCGGTGCGGGCGTGAATAGGAATACGCCAGGAGAGCTGCACGGGTCCAATGTTGTGTGTCATAGACGGCGGCGGGCATCATGTGTGTGGTGTGTGTCCGGTGTGTGTGGTGTGTGTGTGTGAGAGGAATGTGTGTGGGTGTGTGTGTTGTGTGTGTGGTGGGTTGTCGGCTGACGCGTCATAGACGATGTGTGTGTGTGTAGGAAGTGTTCAGTTAGGAATAGATCCATACAGGGGGCGTTCAATTAGGAACGAAATATGTGACGGGTGGAGCACGGGCCCGAACGAGGTGGGCCAGGAAATTGGATCTGGGCGGTAAAAAAGATGACCTCGGTATTATGGGCCGGAAGGCAATGTGACTAAATACATTGTCAAACAGGTTTAGACTGATCAAAAAAAAGGCTAACGCCCTAAGGAAGATTCAAAAATTACCGTGGGGCAAAAATGGGCCCCGGCGAAAAAATTACGGGGGCCGTAAAATAGGTGGGCGGGGGTAATAACGTACCCGAATGAGAGGCCGCCCTCGCATTTCTGGCGCACCCGTCTTCGAAGGGGTATTTGCTAAAAAATTGAGCCAGATGAGAATAAGTTATCTGACTTCCTGCTCGGAACATAGAGTATTAGCTAGAATTTGGTTGGTTGGCCCAAAAAATTCAGAAAGTCCAACTTTTTTTTCAAGGTCAAGTCGGGTCATAGGTCGTAAGGCCAAAGGTCAAAGGGCAGTAAAATCACCCCTCAGGAAAACAGACTCTGAACGCGTCAGAATAAGGTCAAAACGGAGTAAAAATGGAGGACCGGTTAAGTCATCTTTACCCCAAGGATCTACTGCCATTTTCCAAATGGACGGTTTATGCTGTTCTTTATAAGACACTCTCCACCTTTACTTTTCTCCAATCCTGAGTAAGTCGTCTAACCGCTCCCGTCTCCATACTCCTCATGCACTCAAAGTTGTAACTCTCATAGAGTTATTTTGCTTATGAGGTAGATCCTAGCCTCCTGTTGGGTGCACTGCCCATTTGATATCTACAGTATCTGAGTAGTTTTAAAGATTAAATTAATGATTAAACATTACTTTCACAAACAATTGGGCTGTATTTGCCTCAAAGCTCAGAGGCGTACCGATCTAATTAGGGTCTGGAATGATGCATTTTCTATTCAGACAGGTGGTAAGAAGCTTAAATAGTTTCACTTTCATGATTAAAGCTTTTGAGAAATTAATCACCTACTTTTATTAACTTTCCCAAATGCTCCTTTGGCCAGGGAAGAAGTTATTTTTACAGTTTATCTGATTTTATCAAAATACTCCTGAAGCATCAGTATTAAAGACTCTTCTATTTTGCACCTTATTGAAATTAATCCATGCCACTATAATGTAGGATGATCTAAATTATTACAGGAACCTTTTGAGGCAACGAAAGTCAAGTGTCATAGAGGGCAGTTCTACGGACTCTCATAATGGTGAGTAGTGGAATTAGGTTTTCCATTTCTCTAACTTGAGTTGGTTTTACATATACATGAGCGAATGAACACCGTGATTGTAGTTTCGCAGTTTCTGGTAAAATACATATGTGTCCTGTTGACAACTTTGCTTTCACACCTTCATGAAAAGATTTACTTCTTGCATGAAGAAACTGCTTTTGCATCTGTCTAAGGAGACTTTGAGCCTATGAATCAAGACATCTTGATTTCTAGTAATTAAGAGCTATCCATGCCAAGATGCTTTACTGCTCATGAGCATATTTAAAATAGCAATAACCATGATTTCCCATTAACTATAGGTAGCTGTTCATACGATAGAAGCCTTATTAATCCTGCCCTTGATTCTTAAATAGCCTTTTTCGTCAAGGAAAAGATTTAAGTTTAAAACCAAGGAGATTTCGAGCTTTCCAAGGAAGATCTTTTACTTTGTATAATCTTCAAAAATTAATTTCATTAGCAAAGATTGAATTTGATTTATTTTAAGCCAATACCTTACTGATTTCTGGTATCAACTTATTTTTAATTTTACTAACCATTTAACAATCCACCATCATCTTCTATAGGACTTTCGATAGGCATTGAATATTACTTAAACTAAATAACTATACATGTATTTTCTTAAATATTTAACATTATACCATAAGAGAGGTAAAAATTACTTGTTACTACACAATGATTACTTGGCCAATGTCTAAATCATTAGTTACAACAGGACCCATGAGCCACAGATAGCAATATTCTAATTTTAAAGTTAAACCCTGTAAAAAATCACCAGATTTTCTCTTATATACATATTAAAGCACATTAAATAACTTGTACAATGAAGTATTAGTCCCAGTCCATTTCACTATTCATATTATTATTAAAAAACTTATATTATACTTTTGAGTGTGTTGGTAAAAACCACTCAACACTATCTTGCTAATCCACGCATATAATGAATTCAAATATTATTACTGTATGCTCCAAATATTGGTAGCATTTCAAGGCCAAATTAACCTCCATCAGCTCAGAAACGATATATTAGTTCCTAGCCTATTGCAGTAGGTACTTAGCTGGTTAGCAAATATATAAAATGTAGCTTTCATAATCATCCATCCATAAACAATCCATAAACACATCGGAATAAATGTTCCAAAAAACTCATAACATAAAATGCGCATACTTATTCCCTTCGAAAAAGAGCCCTCCTATAGGATTTGCAATCGACCAGATGATCAACATATGCGTAGTTATATACACTCATTGAGTATCTCTCCAGGCACTTCTTGCCCACTTTATTTGCTGCCAACTGTCTCTATCAACAATTTACCCTCATAAAACCAAATAGAAGAGCATAAGTTAATGGAGGATCGAAAAGTGGAAATCTCAGACAACTATTACGCTTGGATTTTGATAATTACTCTCCAATTCTACTTTATTGATATGCATACATCTCAGTCCCATCATGAACTAATATCCCAAGATCTTCACAACATTGAATGTTTAAAAGGAGTTTCTTCCTTGACTAACCGCAAAGCACCGAGTTTATGCTATTCCAAGTCTTCTCAAATAACCTCATTCCTTTCCAATGCGTTTTACTCATATGTATAAATACTACTATTTCTACTTTCTTTTGCATCTATGTAAATATTAATATCACATAGAAGCTGAGGATTATTCAGAGACATCTTCATAATAATATGTGGATACTTAGAAGATATATTCATAAAATATGCATTATAAATGGGAGAAGTAAATCCAAATATTAAAGTAGTATATATAGTATACCTATGCTCATTGTACTCCAGTGTGTTAAAACCACAGGAAAGTGTACATCATTCACTTAATCCTTTACTTTATTTCATCAAAAACGCTGTTTACATCATTATGACAACATCGATTTTTCTGATACATAATAGTAGCTCTATTTAAAAGTGAATTCATAAGGCATAACCATGTAGCAGCCTTATACAAGATGAGAGTTTTATACTTAAGGACAATTAAACAACTGTTTATTTGGTTACTTGCGATTGCCTTATATAGTCGATGTTAGAATAAAATTTATTTACAAATTGAATCATCAAAATATATACTTTTTCATATTTTTATCATTAGTTGACTTTCAAATACTTTATTGTATCATTTATTAAATTATTTTGATTTAATTTATCAAACACTGTTCTTGCATATTAAAATATTTTAAATAATTTTAGGAACTAATTCTATTTTGTCTTCAAACCAAGAAGGTATTACCATTAGATATTGTCTTGAAAATTATAATTTGATTAATTTAATTGCACTGATTTTATTACGTGTTCAGAATGTTCCTGTCGTCCTGTTTGATTAACCTAAAGTCCGCTATACAGATTTCAACCATTGTCAATATCAGATCCAAAAACTTTTCTCAATGGTGAAATAACTTCTTGATGGTTCTAACATCGATAATACACTTGTAGTATTCAGCTTTTATATACATTCATGAAATCATTATTTAGATTATGTTTATTGTTTCATTTGTAACTGATGATATAATTACTAATTTTATACTTTTTCTGTTCAACAAAGCATCAATGTTTTCTTACTTAAAAAAATTATAAATAATACTTATTGTATATAATTTTATACAATATGTAAAACAATTACCACTTGAGAAAATTTTGAGTGAACGTCGCTCCGGAACTCGTCCTCCCTGAAAACCCTCTATATATTCTTTTTAAGTTTATAAATTAATTATCATTACAATGAAATGCAGGAAAAATCCAAAGGGTTGACAAGGTTTCCTTTTTCATATACAGAGAAAGATATTTTAATCCTTTAAAGTAACTAATTTTACAGTAACTTAACTCTAAACGTTACGAGGCTGAATCATGTAAGCAATAGATATTAAATATATTAATAGCCCGTGATATAAACTTAAGACACTTATTGTGTTTATATTTATTTTTTGACTTTAATAGCGTACTCAAATCTATATAGATAATAGAGAAATTCTCAATACTTAACCTTAATTAACTCGAATTACTTAATATTAGACAACAGAATTATACGTCTACCAGATAATTACGAAAAGTGCTAATAATATCATACGTTCATTCATATCATTCCCCGATCTGTCACGGACCCGTGCGAGATTTGACCTGGTATATTTGTCTTTATTGATTACTCAATACTGATATTTATATGTGTCTAATTATTAAAATGACCAATATTCTTTTAATAGTTTCCTAATAAATTTCATACATATACTATTAATATATATATACCTACTAATTCTATTCTATATATTATATAAGTATATTAAGACTAAATATAAACCAATATATATATATATTATTATATTATATTCTATATAAGTATGTATTTTCAGTGCATTATTCAGGTCATTGATTACAACATAGCTGCAATGCATAAGCTATTTTTTAAACAAAAACTCTTCTTGAAATTATCAAGCCAACCCTGGCTAAATTTATACTTCGTCCTATTCATTTCAAGTGCACCACATTTTCTCCATGGTTGACCGTGACAAGCTCTATATGACTTTATTAAATTATTCCATGATTATATAAAGCTATAAAGCAGGTGAGAATTGTTCTAAGTGCCATAGAGTGAGTGAAATAGCATGCGAATTATATTATAATTATATATGTAAAATAATAGTGATATTGTACCCTATGAAAGTCGTTTTATATTGTATGCTTTAGATATATTTTTAAACTTGTTGTGCTTAGTAGTATCTCAAATGTAGCACCCTAGGTTGCAAACTAGGGCCTATTATTTTTCTAAGCCACTTTCATGGGGGACCTACGCTCAATTTTTTTTCGCCTACCAATTACTTATTAATTTTTATGTAACAAGTAGCATCTAATAGCCCAAAATTTATTCCTTTTATTAATAATTTAATAGATTTTATTAATTTATTATTTTATGTTAATTTATTATTATTAATTTTTATTATTATGATTTTTTTATTTTAGTTTTTATTCCATGTGGTTACGGTCTGTTTATTTTGTCGAAATACAAGTTTCATCTTCAAGCAAATCTTGTCTTCTTATATCCTTTGAGATTTTCCCATGTTAATACCAAAACAAGATCCGCTAACATATTTATAAATATAATTTTATTAATTTATATATATATTTATATTTTTTATTATTATATCTTATTCTATAATTATAAATTGTTTGAGTATCTATATATTATATATATATATATTATATAATATATATAGTATATATGCTTATATAATATATTTTTCGAGATTGTCACCACGACTCACGGCAGAGCCATATCAGGAGGGGGTGTGCACGCTAAAAATTCATCCATTAGGGATAAATACAGGCGATTGAGCACAAGACGCAGGTTTAAAGTAGAGGAAGTTGGTTAGCAGAAAAAAGAGATGGAGAGACATTCCACAGAAAGATGTGCAGGAAGAAGAGCCCGGACGAATGCCTGTAGTTACCGTTACGTGCAACCACAAGCTTCAAAATGCGCAAGGAACAGCACCCGTGTGCTACGAGGGGTCTAAAGTGGTGTGGTACGCGATCGTAAGTTCCCTCGAACACCTGACCGCTCCGAGGTATATAGAAAAGGTAAAGCACCAACAATCACGCAACGCAAAGGATTGGGCAAGTTGAACTGGAAAACAGAAAGTTTATAGCCTTTGGAATTTTGCTCGACCCGCCAAAAGCCGAGTGAAACCACGAGCCCCCCCAGATATCACAGAGAAACAGTCATCCATTACAAGGCGAAATGAAGACCCTGTAATAGACTGGAAAAAGCTGAGAAGAGAAATACAAATCTCTCGCAGTCCAAAACAAGAACTCCAGTTCTTTCGAGGCCGCCTAGCAACCGTTGTGATGTGAGGGTTTCTGTTTATGTAAGTCCAGATGTTATATGTCGACAGTGCGACACGAGACGAACCCTCAAGAGAAGGTAAGTTAGAGGTGTCTATAGAGAGGGACTCTGTAGAAGTTGATTTTTAAAGATTGAATTTCTACACAAAGTTGAAGACACCCCAAACGGAATTCTATCAGATCACCGAACATAGAATGATCGGAAAGATTAAACGAAGCAAGTTCCGAAGTCAAAAGAGGGCAGAATTAAATGAGTTGAAGAATGAAGGGTCGAGTCAGCGGAATAAGTGGATAGAGTTAGTGTGCAGGTGATATCATTAATGAAAGTAAGAATAAAGTAGGAAGATAAGACAGACTGACACAATTAGCCAGAAAAGGAAGAAAGTCGCTCCATCAAAACCACAGCCGATATGCGACTTGAAGAAGGACATAAGTAACAAAGGAAGAGGAAACCCAAGGAGGGTATTGAGACAGTACGGCGTGCATCCCGGTCAAATGCTTTGATATGTCAAGCGCACCACGCAAATCTCTCCGTAGTTCCTGAGGCGAAAACCATAAATCGCGGTAAATAGGAAGTATCACCAGTAGACCTAGAACGCCGAACCGTTACTGCGATCGAAGACGAGAATAGATTCCATGTCTGGAGGGGTTAGAAGGTTTCAGATCTTAGATAGAATACAGGTGAGGAGCTTAGGCGATAGTAGGATG